>JAAMPD010002192.1:39508-79328 GCA_025266255.1 Trissolcus basalis
TTGTCTATGAGAGTTAGTTACTCAGCAGCGGGTCGCCAAGTACCTAAAAGTATTTTTCCAAGTCGAACAAATATTTATCATAACATAATTATAAGCATTTATATGGAAATATCTTACTACTTAATTGATGAGCATCATTATTAGTTACGATAAAATCGGTTTATATTACTCGACTTAGAATTTGTACTTGACCAAAGTCAATTTTTATATCACAGCATTATATGTTTTGATGTTTAGGAACTTTTTTTTTCATACTCGGCCATACTTTTCAGTTTTACTGAATTTATTGGGATTAATCTTTCAATTACAAAGTTGAATAGTTTTTCGTACGAGATCATTGAACGTACCAACGCGGAAACCAACAAACTAATTATAAAGAAGCGCAATCTGCAAGTACAATGCGCCCACAACCTTTCCCCTTTTTCTTGTTTTTGTCTTTTTTTTTCAGTGGAACTGAAAAATCACGTTCAAAATTCCCGTTTGCAATGTGGTATGTATAAAAACAACAACAATAAAAAACCCCACCTCATTACAAATCGTATTTTCTCGCTGTCCAAGAACGCCACGTGCTACGTGGATGTAAACACAGAGGCGGGGTATTTTTTAATTTGCACTTATCTTTGCGGGCAAAGGGGATGCAAAGTTGGAAGAAAATGCCCCGCGGCGAGTAACTCGAACCCGTCGCGGCGCTTCTTTGACGAAAATTCTCGCGCAATTCGCATGCGGTTATAAAGTAAGCCCAAAACGCAGAGCTGCTTAATGGATCGAGAGGAATAAACGCCGGACCTTATTTGGTTACAAATTGGCCTGTTTGCTTGGCGCTGCAGCGCGAAAGTACCGTTCCATCGTCATAACAAGGGATAAGCGTGGCGCGTCGTACGTCGACTTGCATCCCTGAAATGCCCGAATATAATCCCTTCGGAATGGGATTGCCCTGCTTAAACCGAATAAAATTTATCCCACGCTCGTTTTATTACAGGCGCGAGAACAATTTTTATTCGTTCCCCCCCCCTCCCTCTTCTCGGCTGTTGCAAATTTTTATTGTATCGCCAATGACGCTGGTGGAGTGTCTGATTTACACTTGAGTGGTACGAGCGAAATTAAACCCACCGCGGATAATCAGCGCGAAATGTGTTTATTTTTAATCGGAGCAAATGTGATCGCTTTCAGGATGCTGATTAGAGGGCTTTCTGCTTCGACTCGCAATCTTATTCGATTTTGTTGATAAAATCCAAATGATACCGTAATAGAGTTTCGTGATAATTGCAGAGAAAATAACGTTCTAATAAAGAACAGGTACTCCGAGGGGTCAATTTAAAGTGGCTTTCTGGATTACTGGTTTCGGTGTTGGTCATTTTTAGATGATTTAAAAAATATAATATCCTGGCTCGTAATAGCCATGATGTCAAATCCTGATTAGTTATTTTAATCGTATTATTTATCATTGGTTGGTATAATTGGATTGAGTATTTAGATTGATTAAGTGAGAAGAGATAGAACATAGAGATTTATCGAAATTGTATTAAAAAAATTTATTTTAAAAAACATGTTTAAAATCGTGAAATACAAGTTGTAAAAAGTTTTATTTTAATAAGAACGCGAGATCAGAGGATAATATAAACTCACATAAATCGATTACATAGGTCATAATTCAATTGTCGATTCCTCGATATGTAAAAAAGGGAATGAAAATGTTGAATGAAATAACAGAAATTTTTTTTTCTGTAAAATGGTAATTAGAGACATGAAATAATTACCAGAAAGTTCTAATAACTGGATGCAAAGAGAGGTCAGAATGAAAGAAGTAAAAATGTATATAAAAAGCGAGTTATACTAAAATAAGTAACGTTTTTTTTATAAACCTAAATATGAAAAAAAAAGAAAAAGATATGAGATCAAAGACATAAAAAGCAAAAGTCCCTACGTTTCTGAAGAATATTTTGTAACATTTTTTTTTTATATTGGTATATTAAAGAAGTTAAAAATGAAATTAAAAACGTCCTTGTTAGCTTGACAAGAGCACCTCTTAAAAAAAAAGAAATTAAGTTGTCAATTTGTTTACACTCCCTAAGTGTATGGTCACAAAAGTTATCGATTCTGTTGGACTTATATATTCCGGCGATGAGTAATGACAGTGGCACAAAAAGCAAACATAAATACCTCGAGAAATAACTCATTTTCAGTTTCCCCAGGGGTCGAAAGAAAGCGACCCATCCGGTGTCTATATATTTTTGCTACTGTTTGAAAAGCCAACGATGATCGTGTACGAGGTGTAAAATCTCTTACAAATCGATAGAAGTGGAGCATATTTGTCATGAATAATTAATTTTTCCGACTCTCCATAATGTTACAGGCTCAAAAGGGAAAAAATAACTTGTTTAATTTAGCCTTCTAATTAGTACGTGCAAGACGTAATGACATCTTGTGGAATGCTCGACATAAAATTATGTCTTTTATTATGAATAAAAACTAAAAATGTTAATTAAACTAAAAATGTTAGTTACCGAAATGGTGATATTTTTGTACGTTGTTATCAGGAGGGGATGAAGTCCTTCCAATTTACATTCTTGCATCGAGTTGTTCCGTTCTGTAACAAATAATTATTCAGTTGAACGAAATTATCAGAGTAATTGTAATAGAGATAATATTAATTTATCTACGTTTAATGTAGGTTAATAATATGTCGGGGATAAAATTGTTCGGCAAAATTGTTTTAAAATTTTGGGTAACAAACATTTTTCCATTAATTTGATATTCTAATTGAAATACGCGAAGCGGAAATTTTTCATTAGAGGATGAGCTCGAAATGTTGATATACGAAAAAAATTTTGCAGATAATTACGCCGTTCGAAGTTTGATTTTTTTGTAAATATAACATGAAATTAAAATCTCTGACGGGAGCGAAGAAAGATTCATCGCTCCGTTATTTGCTGACATCTCACCTCGGGAATCTAATAATTCACGCGCATCATATAAACTGTAATTATGTGCAATCACTGCTCTGAATACACATCATTCGTAACGTTACTTGAGAGCTAACAGAAATTCGCTTTCATATCTGCGTATTGCAGTTAATTAAATTTAATATGAAAACAATTCTAGGATTGAGGTCAGCTGTCGCAGAGGTTAATTGAATTGTCGATAGCGTAACGTTCATTTTATTTATACAGCGTGACAATTTTATGAAGTGTCTAGTTATAAATTCGACTAATCATCTCTCTACAACATGCCTGACGGAGGGGAGAGAGAGGAAGGGGGACAATTTTTTTTCACCCCATCGTAATATATCTCATGTTGTTGAAACGTTGCGACGAGCTACGTAAAATGTTAATTCGTAGAACATTTAGTTGCAATGCAATGTAAGCATTTATTAATCAATTTTATGTTCTGTTTCCCATGCAATATTCATGAAATTATGCTAATAAATCTTAAGATTGATACAAATCTGGACGGAACAAAATTGAGCTCACATATCATTGAAGGGCGGGCAGAAGTGAAATGATTACAAGTCATTTCGTTGACAAAGTAAAAATCATGACTGTGCAATATATAAATTCGAATTTAAAAATTCTCGACGTATTTCATTTCTTTTTCGGTCCTTTCATGCTTGTGTGACAGTGTCCCTTAAAATGTGCGTCATCGGCCTGTCTCGAAAAAAGAATTATTACAAACGAACGTGCCGGTACATTACTGCATATTAGAGACAATAAATTTACATTTATTCACGTCATCAGAAACGAACGAAATTAAGTCATAATGAAAATTTATACGTTTCATTTTCGTCACGGTAATATTTGAGGATGAAATTTTATGCTCGGTGTATATATATATATATTTGTCCGCAATTAAATCTAAGCCTTGATACACCATGAGATGAAAGTATATATTTTTGTTGCGCGAACGAAACCTTTCGGCTGAGAACTTGCGCGCCATGCAATAACAAATGATCAAACTAATGAAAAAGTTTGAAAATGTGCTCAATTGTAATCAATCCTAATTAAAGGATCGATGAATCAACTTAATGAGTATTGAGTGATACTGTTTCAATGCAATGCTTTTTTTCCTTCATTTTTATCATTATTATTATTTTGTTAATTTAATATGGGGCACGAAACAGAAACTAATTTGCAAATTTGCAAATTTTTCATCAACTTATGATTGAAAATTAATTTAATAATTATAATGAAATTGACTTTCCAATTTTCGCTCGAAAAACTAATTTTCGTAATGAATAACTCCAGTCATTAAGCGATATAATTGAATTATAAATATATCAAAGAATGTTTTTCTTTTGCAGTTTGCTAACCGAGACCAACGACTGAGGGATTGCATATCTGCGCTTGAGGTTTCGTGGCGATGCAAATCAATGAAGACCCATCACTGTACGACAAAAAAATGCGAGCGCGTGTACATTGTATCGATCCAACCACATCGTAAGTATTCTAACAATCTTCTTTAATTACAAACTTCCAAATCACAGATAAAAAGTTGTTTGTTTGAAAAAAAGGAGAAATCAAAAAGAAAACAAAACAACGAAACATTCATAAAATTCTTTTGTACAATTTTTGTCCTCTCTCTTGATGTTTCTTTTTGCTTGTCCAGAATGAATTTTTGGATCAACAGAAAATGCCGCTTTTTGTTCAATAACGAGATAATAAATAAATAGTTTCAAGTTTGTTTCCCCAAGCTGGACTTGTTGGCAAAGCATATTGCGACGTAAAATGTAATATGTTTTATAGCAAACTAAACAATCCGATCGGTTTTTCGTCAGATTCAGTATAATATAGGAGGGGCAACTTTTGTAAGAACCAATTACTACTGAATTCAACTTTTGCGCGTAAAACAACGGTCTATGGGTACGAACGGATATAAATTATTTAAAGTAGTTTTGCCAATTTTGAAGTCAAAGACTTGAACAGAGTAGAGCAGATTTCAGTTATAGGTGAATTAGTTTTAGCTTAATAGCGTTATAGTCGGAGGGAACGCGCAGGTTTTGTTTTTCAAATATAAAACCGGTAACGCGTTTTTCAAATGAATACGTCCTCGAATTGTGAAATTGGTATGCTATACATTTCCAATTCAAAACACTATACAAAAGCTTTTGTGAACGTCATCGGGCGCATTTTTGCGAGAGAATAGAGCAAAAATACATAATGGATAACTACGATTGCTATTATGCAAATGAATCACAGTAGAGACTTTTTGATGCGCGCCAGTTATTACCAAAACAACAGTTCAATTTGTTCGGCTGTAAATAATTGTCGAAGAAAAGTTTGCGCGACGTGCAAGTTGGCTAATCGCAAAATGCGACATAAGATTGATTAACGTTTTGGGGCTCCCCGAAATTCCTCCCCTCGAAATACTCGAATTTACATAATTCAATGTTTATATTCAACATTGAATCAGCGCAAAATCAGCATTTCCGACTTAACATTTAATTCCCATCACACGCTATCAAATACAGAGCAAAATTTATGACGAGAATTACCATTCTACTATATGTGAAATGAAATTTCATATCCCGTCGATGAAATATCGAAATCAAATAACTTTTTGGTTACGTTTAAATACAATGCTCCGCATGAATAAATCATCTTTACGATTACTTTTCGCGGGCTCTCCGATGCTTTTTGTAACGCGAGAGCGAGGATTAATGAAATACGTCAAGTCAAAACGAAAATGCAAACAGAAATGTGTTTAATACATTTGTTGTGTTGAAAATAGGATTGAGTGCACGGGGGGACAGGCAACGCTCCCAGAAATACGTGAGTTCTATTATCATGCCCACTCGTGCAAACAATCTGTTAACTTTGAACAGTTTGCATTGTAGCTGACTAGTTAAATGTTGTTTCACGCAAAAATGATCTTTTAATTTAAATGCGAAAAATTCGTGAATGTTAATTCATTACCGCAGTTTTGATATGCTTTTGATAAAAAAATAAAAAATAAAAAATAAAAAATAAAATTAAACAAACATAACGCGACATGCAGTTTCATATTTTTGTGCCGCCGCTTTGCGCATCGTCGGGAGAAATTTACATTTTTCTGCTTATCTACAAAAATTCCAGGGAGAAATGCAAAAAAATTATATAATCCTTCTTATGAAATACTGAGATAAAAATCGTGCAACAAATATCTCTTGGAATAAAAGAATTCGACGGTTGGGAGCAAAATTTATAAGATGAATCCAATAATCATGATTTATTAGTTATTTGTTTGAAAATGAGAATGAAAATATTGTGCAATCGTAAATAAATGAAACTCCTCTCTCGGTTACAACGTTTCTCGTTTCAGTTGGACTGATATATATGTTGAAAATTATGTAACGCAGTTGACTTGACGCTCAAAACGTTAAATTCTGTTCAGATAACGGAGCCATTCATTTGTATAAAATAAACCGCAAATTTGATTGGCTCGACGAGCGCTTCCTCGTAGCTTGGAGTACAGTGTTTCGCCAAAGCCACTGACTACAGTCGTTTTACATTTAAACAACTATTAAATCTTGTAACGCAGCTTGGTACCCGGTACAGTGTTTTTGAATTAACTAATTTATCTATCCAATCAGTGCAAAAGGGAAAACATATCGCTTTTCCCGTTTAAAACAGTTTTATTCAGTTAATTATACGAATAATTATTGAAGTCCAAAAGTTTCAACTTTCCAAGTTAAACTTTTTGTTGCTTGTTATTTTTTTCAAATAATTAGCATTTAGTATAAAAATAAATATATAAAAATACACATCCTTGGTTGGTAAAATAATGGGGAAAGAAAAGAATCATTTATTTAAATTCGTTAAACGTGATATTTAATTCAAAACTTATTTCTGAACAAAGGAGGAACTTTATCGTTCAGTTATAAACGAGTCAATACGATATACACACAGTTCAAATTATGTTACCTCCTGATGGAAGAATTGAACGAATCATTTTATTAATAATTTGCAACGGGACGTAAATGTTCAATTTTCAGAAGCACTGTTTCTGTTTTACGATCAAAATAAACATACACAATATACCGAAACATAATTCCAGACTGTATAATTAGTTGCAACACGGCTTTTCATTGAATTTTTTTTTCTTTCAATTTACAAATAATACAACTTTTGAAAAACTTGCCTTTCAAACATTCTCAGTAATTTTGAAGTTTAACTATTTTTTTACATTAGTTAAAAAAGTTTCACATCTTGAGCAAAATGTTGATTAAAATAACTGGAATAAATTACATTTTTTTTAATTTCAACAAAGTTTTCTTTTGTCTGCATCTGAAAGATGAGTTTCGTAATGTAAATTTTTATTTTGATGAAAATATTTAAATGGTGAAATTTTTAGTTTATTTTATTTTTCATGGAAAGTAATATGGCGAAGAAATGGTTTCAATTCGAATCTGATATCGGTAGGAAATTAGTCACAGAGTTTGGTCAAAATTGCAACGGCCATTCAGAATGAGAAAAAGTCAAAAGTGAGTGGACGCCAATCATTTGTTGAATGAAATGGATTTATTGATTCTCACAAAACTAGAGCACTCCTTGATGCTTCTATGGTAGAACAAAATTCTTTGGACCGGATCCAAAACCCTTTAATCAACTGATCAAGAATGTTTCGCAAAAAAAAGGAACTTTCAATTTTAGTCTCTCAAATGAAATCGTGCAATTAAAACTGAACACGTAATGAGATACGGATTCAAACATTCCAATTGTGTGCTACATCTCCTGTAAGATTTCACTAATCCTCGAGATTTGAAGTTGGCTAAAAAAGTCAGTCTATTGTTCGTGTGTTTTTTTTTCAAAGAACAAAAGTGCAGTTCTTCACGCTGTTTAGCATTTTTATTATCACTTTTAATTCGCTTGTTTAACTTATGGATAAAAATAACTGTCGAAAAAAATAATGCTTTTTTAATGCCTTTCAAACAATTTTCGAAGTAATATCACAGTTATGATTTCAAAATCATATTTTGAATTTTCAGAGGGGAAAAAAATGAGAATAAATTACTGCTGGAAAGCCCGGTGCATGAAACTGCAAAAAAGCTGACAAGTTTGCAATGAAAAAATATATGATTTATTTGGACACATGAAACATACATGAACAATCTTCATTTTCATACTAGAAAAGTTGTTTGCAATGTATACGAGAGGCAAAATTTTTCATGGTGGACCGCAGTAAATCTACATCTTTTCATTCAACCAACAGTGAAATCGATTTTTACAATGTCGATGAATGCAAAATCAACAAGTATAGTGTATTAGGTCTCCAATATATATCGACCGGATGTGGGTACCGAAAAATTTTCCTGATTTATATGTTTTTTTTTTTTTCTGAAACTTTTTCTAAAATTATTCATTCTGAAAATTGTAAATGAATTTTGAATTTGTCAAATGATAAAAATACACAAAACCTCGGTAGAAAATAACGAGAAAAAATTGTTGATACGAAAATGTGATATGAAAACGAAATTTTGAAATTACTAGAAGTGCATTTTCGAAACAACTGAATTTGAAAATTATAATACACGCTGTTAACGTGATTTTCAATAAATTAGAGAATAATGGATCGCTATTAATTTTTAATCCAATCACAATGATGATCGTTACAACGAAACAGTCGATAATTAATTATTACCATAGCCGCAAAAATTTAGCGGTAATGATTCAAAGGTGCATATCGCAATGCTTTTGTCAATGACGGAAATTTCTTTTGCGATTGTACAACCGAAATGGTATCGAATAAATTGTAACGAGTGCTTTTTCGTTTGTAAAAACCATTTGTGCTGATTCCGTTCTTTTACGAATATCATGATTTTATGCTTTTAATCAACACTACTTTCAATGAAATTGCATTATATTTTTCGAGTTGGTTTCCAACATTAAAAATACAACACCGAATGCATTATTTAGCAACAAGTATTATATTTTTTTTTCTTATTATAGAACATCGAAACGCTGCTAATTATTTATATATTCAAAATCCTTTCCAAACAATGTGACTATGTGCATCCACGCCAAACCGTTTGATTTACTAGACTGGATTTCGCATTTAAATCTCGACCCTGGCTTGAAACCACGACCATGATAAAAAACGAGACATTAATTTTAAGCTTCTAAGCTGATTTCACCAGTAAAACTATTTAAATAAATATCATTACGTTCTTTAAAAAAAAAAGTTTCCCAACTACCGTGAAAAATTTCACTTTTCTTTTAGTACTTGCACAATGAAACAAAACAAAACGCAAAAAAATGTACTTTTTTGAAAACTCAATTATTCACAAACTGAGATCAGTTAAAAAAAATACTGTCACAGACAAACTTTTACAAAACAGGGGGGGGGGGCAAGGGAATAATTTTTGCAGATTTTACTTTTCCACAGTTGTTTTACAAGAACTTGTACTTACACAATGATACAAAATAAAATGTAAACAAAAAAGCACTGTTTTCAAAATAAAATTGCAAAATTTCTCGAAAACCAAGATTGGTTGAAAAAAAAATCTTTCACAGAAAAACTTTGACAAAACAGGGGGACGAAGGGAATAATTTTGGTAGATTTTACATTTCCAAAGTTGTGTCTCAAGAGCTTGAACTTACACAACGATACAAAACAAAAAGTAAACAAAAGGACACTGTTTCAAAAACTCTCAATTTCTCAAAACCCGAGATCAGTTTGAAAAACAAAATTCGTTCCACACAAACTGTTACAAAAAAGGTAATAATAATTTTGTTAGATTTTATGTTTTCACAGTTGTGTCTCAAGAGGTGAGATTTGGTGTTCGCGTTGCAAAGATTGTTCACGATTTAAATGAATACGTCACATGTATGAATGGTAGTCCACCGGCAGAGCCGTTGCAATCTGATGGAAACTGAATCCAGGGATAACAAATGAAAAGCATGAAGCCGAAACAGCGAAATTGATCACAGGGTTTGTGATAGCATCACTCGTGGAACACACACCTTGCTTTCCGTAACAGAAGCCGGTGTTGGACAGGCGCAACAGAAACAGAAACCATAAGGCATTTCGTAGCATGTCGATTGCCGCGGCACTGGGCGCGAGCTGTCCGTTTGATTGCGAACGTTCAAATTACATCGAGCGTGGTGTTGTCGCGATTGTTCGGTGCTCTTCCGGTGGCCAAGTCTACATGTTGCGTCCGAGGTTAGGCGGCTTCCGGCTGCTTGCATGCGTCCGACCTCGCGGCTGGCCGATGCGAAACTAAGCCGAGGGTGGGCCAGATGCATCCACCCTCTGCGCTCTCGGCGTTTTCAACGTCGCAGACGAGAGCTTTCACCCTCCGTGGGCAGACCGCATGCGCCATCGCCAGAGGAGCCGAACTCTGCGCGTTCCGAAATCCTCTGCAGGACCCCCGCCGAATCCTTATTGTTTGCACGCAATTCGGCTGCCTTTTTGTCCGTAACTGCCGGGCTTTTGTCGCGTTTATGCGAACCTCCTCGCGCCTTCATTATCCGCTCCCCCCTAATGTGCTCAAGATGAACCGACTTAAGTAATGAGCTCGATAAGACTCGCTCCCCGATTACTTACCCGATCACCTTACCATTCCTTCCTTTTTACTTTTATTTCTCTTTTCTTTTATTTCTTTTTTTTCTTCTCTCTCTTTTTTATTTTTCGTCCTTCCCAGTTTTTCGGCGACGCTCTTAAGGCAAAGTAATGGGATTGAGTTTCGGGTTTATAGGTTTTCGATGGTGGGATGAGCGCGCGGATTTATAATGGGCTCAATGGACCAAGAAGGGATTATGGGGAGTGAAATGAATTGGTCCAGGACTTTGTGATGCGGCTCGGATGAAAATGTTTTTGATGGCTGGCTAAATTATGGTGGGCTCGCATCGGTTGCGTGTATCTGATCATGATTGTGTGAAGTTTTGATTCATCGGGAGTTCCGACGCGCGAAAATTCAGTCGCCCGATATGATTCGTCGGTTAGGAGCAAGGGGAGGGGGAGGAAAAAAATTAACGCTCCGATAATAGTGTAAAACTGATGATGAATTTATAAATAGATTGACGATTTTTTCGTTGGGTATCTGCTTTTTTTTTTATTTTTTAATTTCATTTCAGTTCGTTTGATTTGTTTTTGTTTAATTTCGGGCCGAAAAACAAAATGATTTATAAACAAGCGAACCAATGACGCTTGGACTGAAACCGGTACAGTTTTTTTTTCGCCCTGTGTCCGTGTGATAATAAAATACACGGTTCTATAGAAAAGCATCCAATTCAATATTATGCCATCGATCATTTCGCGACTGAGAAACCAGCAAATAAAACATACAACATTCATCAAACCCCGATTTTATATTGCCAATAAAAAATAAAAACGTTAGAAAATTTCATACACAGAGAAAAGATTTTCTATCGATAAAAAAAAGAGAGAGAGAAAAGTGTGTTTCTGAGATGTGACTTTGGATATTCAACAAAATTTACCAACAACATTTTTCTTTTTCGCTCCGTCAATTATTCTTCTCTTTTTCAATCATTGAGAAAAACATACAGTCCGATTGCTTTTCACCGGTGCAACAAAAGTTGATACATCCAAGTGCGAAAAGTGTCTCGCAGCCTGATTGAATCAAGTTGGCGTGTGCGGTGTGGCGCATGCACATTTTTGTTTGTTTTTTTTTTTTCGCCGCCTCCCGCGCTAATTGAATTGACGGACGCGAATTTGATCAAATCATCAAATCCGCGGCAAACATTTACGTCGAGATTGTTCTCGCTGAACTCGAGGAGCAAACTTCTCTCCCCGCTTGTCCTGACAAATTTACCATCCCGCGTCTATATTTCCATCCCGCGAAATTCCGACGCGACAAATATCCTTTCTTCGAGTACCGCTCGCAACCCTTCCCGTTTTGCGCTCGTGTTAAGACGTCACGCGAACTTCGGCGAACTTCATGAGACATGATTAATGGCGAACTAAAAAGAAAATGCATCCCCCTCATATCTCATTGTGTACCATCAACGATGAAATATATTTCGTGTAAAAAATGCAAACAAAGGGGATGGATCGAAAACATTATTACACCTCGTCATCTTAAATTGTTTGCCACTTTTTTATTCGTTCCATCTTTTTCGGTGTTTTTATTTTATTTTTTTTATTTTCGGTTCGATTACGTCGTTAAGTGTTTTCGAAGGTGAAATAAAATGAGAGTTAATAAAGGCGAAAGTGGAGAGAATAAAGAAACATGCGATGCCCATGACAAGTTGAATTATGCGATAAAGTTCTCAATACTGACGGAGCTTCAGAAAGTGACAGGAGCATAAAAGGGAGATTGATCGAACTTTTCTTTTGCGAATAGGCGACAAATGATTGCCCTATCCTTCCGACAGTTCATAGCTCACTTTTTTCCTGCGAGTTCAAGGCATTCAACTTGGCCTGTTATCGCGGCCATTGATAAAAAAGAAACCGGGGCGCAAGGGAAGGGGAAAAAAGATTAATAAAAAATTAGAAAAAAAGCAAGAAATATATGACGGGAAGAGAGATAAAATAAAGTATACGCTCGAAAGGTGAAATGAATCACAGATTAAGGAAAGGAGTTATCAACTGCAGCAAAATGATAAAAAATGAAATTACAAAATATATATAAGAGCGAGTTATCTTTTAATAAATTTCACTTTTCTTTTAGCGTCAGTTGTTTTATGCTTTGTAATAAAAAATATACGTTTGAGCCCTTTGAGCATATGTTGTTTATCAGTTTTCTTGTTTGTTTTGGTTTTTGTTTATCTTTTTTGTTTTTCAAAAGTTACTTTGTGCAAATAGAAATAGTATATCGCAATCAGAGAACAAGAAAAGTTTTGTCGCTTGGGATATCCTGCGGTTGCTTAACGCAGGTTTCTGCCGCATCGCTTAACCCTTGTCTTTCTCATATCGGGACTTTGTGGCGGTTGTGTTTCTTCTTGCGGTTGACCGAGTTCGTCTGCAAAAGTGAACGCTCGGCTTATAACGTGGACCTCTCGGCAAACCGTTCAAACCGTTGACTTCGCTCATTAATTAAGGCTACGTGCAAATCAGAAAAGACAACTGCCGCTTGCGGTTAAATATTACACGCCAAAGATCACTGTTTTATGGAGAATGTCATCAAAACAAATACCCGACGATAAGAGATGCGATTCATCTCAACGTTCGATATATAAATCTCAAATGTTTGGTTTTACGTTAAAAGCAAATTTTTTACCTCAAATGAAAGGACAAAAAAACGAGAATCCAGACAGGGATTTATCTTTTAAATGATCCGTTGAATAAAACAAATGAAAAAAGAAAGAAAAACTTTGAAATTGATGAAAAATGAAATGAAAAAGCAAAAAATGGAATTGATTTTTAAACAAAACACATTTTTTGTCGCTTCCTTCTTTTTTTTTGTCCGTTCTGTGAAAGTGAACAAACTCAATTTCTTTTAATGTTTTGAATTGAACGAAATTTCATTCGGATATTACATTTGATCTTGATCAGATTACACTAATCATAATCGAGTTACGCGAGAGACGGATCAAATTTGTTTCTTTTTATTTGCCTTTTTTGTTCTATTTGGTGAATTAGGTCGATTGAATAAGAAGGACCATTTTGGCATATTAATTTTGAGTGCCTTGTATAAACACAGGTTTGATGCTGCATTAATCAGTAATTGTTATTTATCACGTATGCAATTAATTAGAAAATCAAATGCAGTCACACCATGTAATTAACATATATGATAGACACACTGATACCATGCATAATTTATAAGTTTGCTTTGGATATAAGTGTCATGTCATGTACGCAAGCTGCTACGGCAATAAACTTTATTGAAAAATATAACTTTTCCATTGAGTGAGCGAAATTAAAAAAAAAGAAAAAACAACAAGAAAAACACTGTATTAAACTTTCTGCTGCACATTATGTACACCAACTTTTATTCGACGAAAAATTCAAAAAGGTCTTTACACTTTTCTCTTTCGAGTTTTCTCACCCATGGATTTATTGGTTTCGGTGTGTTGGCCTGTACAAAACTTTCTGCTGTATAATTCTGGTCAATTCATCTGGATGTAAAAATGATGTCTCGTAGAAAAATTTAATATTGCGAAATGAACGACAAAAAAACTGCAAGGGTGAAAAACAAGGAAGAAAGAAAAAAAAACCAGAAGGAATATTTAATGAAAAACGAGATTGGAAATGGGGTGTCTTTGAATGTCATCTATCGGGCACTAAAAAATGGAAACAAAAAAAAAGTAGGCCGAAATGGAGGTCGAGCAGAATTCAGCTAGTTTTAACATTACAACTGTGCATATCCTCGCGTTTGACACCAGCTCGTACGTTCTCCGTACTTGCTCCACCTTTCAACCCATCGCGCTTCGTTAAATCTGAAAGCTCTCGTCTAAAACACTGCGAATTTTCAGACAGCACGGCTCCGCCGGAAATCCGCTAAAGAATTCCGGATGACGAGATGTACCTGCGGATTTCGCCGAAAGGTCCAAATTAAGTCGTCTTACACAGGAGCATTCCTTTATCCTTCAAGTCTCTTTCAGTTGATTTTAAAGCAATATTTTCAGTGTTTGATGAAATCATCCTCGGGTAACAAGAAAAAAAGGGAAATCATCCCGAACGTTTTTATCAAATGACATACATAGTTGGGATTCTTTTTAATGAATTTCTGTCCAAAATTGCGATGCTAAAAGGAACGCGATTTTAAGTGATGAAATATCTGAAATTCATAGACTCATTACTTATACCCTGCAGTGACCGGGCTGCAGTGAAATTCAATTTTCGAATTTTCAACGAGCGGCCAAATCGATAGCCGATCATTCTCAGCATTAACATTTTTATTGTAAAATTATTCATTGTAAAATGTAACTGGATACTTTGTCACTGCAAGTTGCAGTGATTAATTGTTTATTGACTGCGCGTATAACAAAGATATGACGGTTGGCATTGTACTTGTATATCAGTTGTTTGTGTTTGCAATGCATCTTGTTGAAAGCACAAATTCGTACCGTTAGTGCAACTGTAATTCGAGCAGCAATTGCGAACATTACTACGGTCCCTTCCTTTTGCCTTCTGTGTGCCGTAGTCACCGTTTCAAAGTCGTTCATTATACGACAATAACATGTTTCGGTATTGAAAGTATATCAAGCGTGGTAAATCGAAGTGGAATAAAATTATAATTCAGTCAGCTCAAATGAATTTATCACTGTTACATATTTTCGTTTGTTGCAAAACTATATGGGCTATTCACACAGAATAAAAGCATCTTGTGTTTACAAACTACATGAGAGACGTATTTTAAGTTTCAAAGAGACATTTCTCAAGGGCTTGTGATTGTTGAGAAAATTTTATAAAAATAAAATACAAAAGTTTGGTGATTCTGGTTGGACACTGTCTCATTTTTCAAGTACGTTTTAATAAACGAAGTTGTGACTTTCTTGCATGATCTTCTTGTCGAGATTCTTCCAAAAGTCCCATGCTCTTTTGCCAGGTTCAACACCCACGGCTACCTCATCGTTTATCTCGTAAAAGTGCTTGGCGCTCGGGGAAATTGGTGGCCATTTGATTGGCAGCAGGTCGTCAATCGTTGGAGTGGGATTTCTAAAAACCAAAAAACATTTTTTTGAAATCAATTTTAAGTCTAAAAGTTGACTGATTATTAAACTCAAATAATTACCCGTGTTTAGCAAAGTCAGTCCACAATCTCAGCATGCGATCCTTCACCAGTTCATCTTTCGAATTTTCCTTCTTCTTACCCAGTTCTCCAAATTTATTAGGGTAAAATAATAAAGTCAGCTCGTCAGCGTGACTCGCTCCTGTTATCAAAAACAAAAGTTGAATTATTTTTGTAGAATCATTTTTCAAGAAACACAAGTTTAAATTGAGACTGAGTTATTTAAGTTATTTTATCAAATAAATTCCAACAAAATGTTCATCGTTCAAGTACAAAACTGTGAAATTGAACCGGTGTCATATTGTTTTCAATGATGAAAAAAATCCTACCGGCAACTGGGGCGCAGGGGAACATTTTCGTGATTGTCATCTCACAAATAAAAGAAAACCGATAGAAGTATGTCGGCGATTTAGTCTTCTGTTGATTGTCACAAGCTAGTTGAACCCCGTTAGTTATCATTGAATCACTCTTGTACTGTACAAGACTAGAGAGCTCATGCTCGTTGATCTGACGGTTTCCAAAATAAAACTTCCTCACTGCTTCCGATATTTTGGCCATTTTTGCATCGTCCGCTGAATACAACTCTTTTTTCAATTGAAGAGTAAAATTTTTGTCGTAGTCCTCCAAAACTTCTTTCTTTGGATCTGCAAAAGTTCAATCATCATTTTCAATTATTCAATTTCTAATCAAGAATTTTTCCATGATGAAGAAAATGAACACGAATTTATTAAACGAAAATTTGAAAGCAGACGAAGAAAAATTCTATCAACATTTGCTGAACTGAAATCCGAAAGTCGTAAAAAATTATTGCAACTTCAAGCAAATTTTGTTGAATGAGTATGAAAAATCAATAAATTTTCATTTATGAATATTTGATAGAATTTTTTTTCTCAGTGTAAACTCTGTTAAATGTGAAATATTATTTGGTTTTTATCAGAATTTTCATTTTTTTTAATAATTAAATTTCATCCTTAAAAACATAATTTCGTTTATTTACCACTGAACATAATTCCTTCGTGACTTGTGAATCCTATCATAATGGGTATATCAACAGAAGCATCCATTAACTCGTCAAGTCTTTTTGGTAAGAACGGTTTGACACTAGCCTTGTCATAAGTGGGTCCAAAGAGGAACACCGGATCCAACAAGTTCTGAAATTATGAGAAGCCCATTTGTGAATTCATTATAATTGTAATCTGATACTTGGTATTCTCACTTACCACTGGGTACATGTTGTTCTGCATCTCACACAAATCCATCACAGGTACCTTGCGCAAAATGTCGATTATTTCTCGAGCACCCTTGACATTCGGCTGAATTTTCTGCGCCAGTTTCAATCCGCACGTTTTGTTCTCATGCTTGTAGGCCCAAGAATTGTACATCGTGCCACTTTGTATTATTGCCTTTTGAAATAATCCTGCACGAGACATGAATTCGTTTAACGACAAAATTTTCAAATATTCAAGTTGTTTGCATTGTTATCTTTAGTGCTAAAAGATTTGTCACCTTTCGATAAAGGTGACAAACATTGTGCATGAACCGAAGCTCCTCCAGCACTTTCGCCAAAAATTGTAACATTGTTTGGATTGCCACCAAAAGCCGATATATTTTCTTTGACCCATTTCAGTGCCGCTAGCTGATCTTTTAACCCTTGATTTCCCGCACAATCCGGTTGCTCCATATTCAAAAATCCTGAAAAGAAATTCTTGTTTTAACAAAAAATGTTACACAGAATGTTGTCATTTGATACAGTTATAAAAAATATCTAAATAAATGTAGAAAAGAAATAATCATTTTTTAAGTTTAAAAATAGAATCTGAATTAAAAGATAGAGATAGATATTTTAGAAACAGTAATTGATAGACCATTTAATTTGAACACCCGAAGTTTTTAAAAATTCGTAAATGCATTAAAAGTTTGCCAATTGTTCAAGTCCATTAAATAATCTAAAAATTCTATATTTTGATAAAGAATATTTAAACAAAGCAAAATGTTGACAATTTAAATCACAACTTGAAAATTTTCAGATTTTATAAATGATATTTTAAAATGTCCAAACGTTCAAAGAATTGAATTTGAATTTAAAAAAATGAATTCGAACTAAAAAATTTAATTTGAATCGAAAAATTGCAAAATTTAATCGAAAAATGATCAAATTTTACCTACCAAAAACACCAAGACGGTAATTCATAGAAACAAAAACTACATCATGTTTCATGAAATAATCCGGAGAGTAAAATTCTCTTTTGGAGGAGCCCAAATTGAAGCCCCCGCCGTGGATCCATACCAAAACTGCTTTATTTCCGTTCAGAGAAGGAGTGGCGACGTTTAAATAAAGACAATCTTCCCCGCCGATTATTTTGCTAACAAATAAATCTAGCTGGACTGACTCGTCGCTCTCATGGAGTGCATCGCGAGTGCCCTTCCAAGGTTTACATGGTTGAGGATCCTTTAAATATAACATCCAATCAATAATCATTTCAACTTTTTATTTCCAAGCTCAAGTTAAATTTTAATTATCCAGTCATGCAAAGAAAAAAAAATGTAACTATAACAATCAAAACTGCAAGAAAATAATTTGTAAAACATGAGATTAACAAAACGTAATTGTTTTTGTCCAAAAATGAACTGAACTGGAAAACGTTTTCTTAATAATTACTACAATTAAATGTCAAGTCATCAGTGTCCTCCGTAAATATATAATTCCTTTCTCTCAGGGACACAATTTTTTCAAAGTACAAGGCTGATTGCAATTAACAATCGATCGCCGATCATTCATTATTTTCGAACTGACAATCAAGCTTAACTTTTTGATTACATTATTCGCTTAAACGAAAAGCTGCATTTCAATTTCCCATCCTTTTACATGACGTGCAATTTTTTTTGCATAATAACTCCCTTTCGTGCCGCTGATGTTTTTCTACGTTATCAAAAAATGGTTTATTTTATTTTTCATTTCAATCTCGTTATCTTTTGACTTTCTTGTTGCGTAAGGATTATCGCGCGTTTCATATAACCCGGGACCAAAAAAAAATATATATATAATGTTTGTAAATGAATGAATTTGCAAAATAATTAAATGAAACCAAACAAACGAAATGTAATCAAAAGTTTTGTACGTGTAGTTGAATTTCGTTAACTCTCAATAAATAATGTTATTCAATTATCGTTCGTCTGAATATCTATTTTGTTAATAGTTCGGCAGTTTGTACTGAAGAGAAGAATGAAATGTATTCAAGAATAAATATTCATTGTATTTTTGAAACGGTGCTAAACAGTGCGCAGTGCTAATTGAGAGGTTTGTTTGTAAGCAATAAAATGATAAAACCTACTGAAACGTACTTGAAATCTAAGTTCGTTTATTGGCGGCTCGGCATATGGGATTCCCAAAAAAGAAAAATAATCGACTCCTTCAATTGACTTCACTTTGGCTCCTCTCAAAGATCCATCTTTCACAGTCACGACCGGATGCTCCATGTTACTTGATTACAGTTCAACTGCGGCCAGACGTCTGTAACGAACTGAGCGCGTCTGACAGATTATATCTTTTTTTTCCTCTCGGTAGATAATGATGCGTTGTATAACACACTCATGAAACATTTATTTATTATCTGAAATATTGTACTTGTCACTGCTCATCATCATTTTCCCTGATAAAGATTAATGATCGCGATTGTTTGCAACATTTTTATTACAGAACTACAAACAATGGGAAGTTCAAATTCGAAAGTGAATTTTCTTTTCTGCCCTGCGCAGATTTACACTCTGTAAAACAATAATGAAGATGTATAAAAGGAACATGTTTCGTACAATCAAAGAAATCAAGAGAATCAACACCGCAACTTGTAATCAGTTTCGAACGATCGATGGAAAAAGTTTCACTTTGGTCTTTTTTTTTTTTTTTTCTTTCATTTTAACGTGGCTTGAGATATTCAAAGGCTATCGGTATACATGTTAAATTAAAACGCTGCAAGCAATCGTGAAAATGCGAGAGAAAATGTGGAAGAGACAGTGCAAAAATTTTGTATCAAACAAAATCGGGCGAATGATAAAGCAGAAATCTATAATCGCGAGAATGAGTAGTCCTCGTGAAAATTAATGTAGTCGCTTTTATCATTCGTTCCAACATTCGCGCACTCTTCATTCCACGATTTATCTGACTTTTAATTATTCTCTAATTGGTTGCGAGAGTTATTCACTTTTAAACTTGGACCTTTCGTCACGACCGCAATTAATTAATCGCTCTTTCATAATATTTTTTTTCTTTCCTGAGAACAAAATAAATAAAATGAAATGTAGAAACGAGTGAAAAGGAAGAACGAATAAAAATTTGTCCATAAATATATTTATTTCAGACTCTAAATTATAGATTATTACAAAACTAGAGCTATACATAAATATTCAAAATTAATATAACAACATACATTTGTAGACGTATTAATAAATTACATTACCCTCGAGAAGTAAATGTTTAACATCGTCTAAAAGTTAACAATCTTTGTTGGCAGTGTGACTAATGAAACACGGTTTGTAGTTAAAAATCCCACGGTTATAATAAATACGAATATTAAATATATTGTATAATCAAAAAATTGAGTTGGTGAAATATAAACATTTTTATTTGTTGTAAATTCGAATGTAAAGACTTCACAAATCAGTCGTGTATATGATTCGAAACGGCTGTCATCAGTGATATAATCGCAGTCGGAATACAAGTCACGTTGTTTCGTAATACTAGGCTTCGCAACTCTACATACACAATTCAAAAGTTATCATAAAATTAGTAACCACTTGTTAATAGTACCTCTGTTGTACAAATGTATTAATTCTAATGATATAGGCACTGAATCAACTCCCGCTAAAAAGTATTGAAATACGAAACATTTAATAGTACGCGAACCGGTTTGGATTCAACCGAATTTGGCCTCGATTAGCGTTTCATTTTATCCAAGATTGGAACGACCATGTCAAAAGTTGGACGCTTCCCAGGGTCTTCATTCATACAGATTCTAATCAATTTAGCCAAATGTTGAGAAATTCCAGGCGGAATGCTGACACGCAAATCTTCCAAGGCGATCTGCAAACGAAAGGTTTAGAAATTTTTTTCTCCTTCTTCCTCTTCTTGAATTCATAGCACTGATTGAAATGAATATAGAAACATTGTTTGCTGTTGAAAAGTACCGAGCCAAACGTTTGACGTACCTTCATTCCGCATTCCATTGGAGAAAGATCTGCAAATGGCACTTCTCGAGTTGCTAACTCCCAGAGCAAAACAGCAAAACTCCACATATCGCTTGCTTCCAAATTTATTTCATTCGGCTTCTTGCTCAAAGCCTCGGGCGACATCCACGCTGGCTCGTAAATTCTCCCAACTTCTTGGAATGAGAATTTTGAGTCAGCCATGTTTACACGAGCCGTCAGGTCTTCATCGATCTAAAATGAGTAAATAAAAAGCAATTAAAGTACATTCTCTAATTATATTTATTTGAAATATCCTCGAACGGTCCGCCCTTGCAATTGAACAATATTTACAACGTTGAAATAAAACGCGCAGCAATAGTCCGAAAGTTAAAAGCTTTTAACAAATTTCAAAATAACACGAATGTTTTTTAAAGAGGGGAAAAAATGTACGCATATTTCCACTTTCACAGGAGCGTGCAAAACATATTTCCATGAAAAATGCCTGGGAATGCTTCTTCATTTTTCAAATGTTTACAGTTTTTGAACATCAAACAAATAATTGGCTAATAAAAAGAGACAAACAAAAAGCTGGGAATAAAAAGTATCATGCGTAAAAAGTAATTTGAAATGACACGAACAACGTAGATATATTCGCATCTGAATACAAAATTAAATTAGCACTTGCGATTTCCACGCTAGACAAGCAAAATGCACGTAGTCATTATAAAATTAGCTGCGCAAGATCCAATTACCGACTAGTTACGCTGTTGCAATTATGATTCCTCCTGGATATATTTCGAAGTTGGTTAATTTGCAAATTTCATTATGCTCTATTAATGCACACTTTTTTATCGATTACCGCGTAACTACGCTTGATTAAAATTCTTGATTCGTCAGCTCACCATGACGTGTTTGCTGTTCAGATAAAATCGGCACCGATTTTGCCTCTCCAGGCCGTGCAGAAAAGCCATGGCCCTGGCGACATCCAGCGCCAAACGCAACGCCCTGGCAGTGTCCACGACCACGCCTGTACCTCCATGTAAAAGTCTGTGCAAACTGCCCCTGGCCATGTACTGGGAAACGGTCGCAAGTTGTGGCGGTTGGTTGACGCATCCCAACACCGGCAGCACGTTCGGGTGCGAAAAGATTCTCAGCTTCGGGAATTCCTCGTTGAAGTCGCGTGATATTCTTGCGGTGCAATCTCGCACGTTCAATATTTTAGCGACAATGTCATTATTTTGCCAGCGGCCGCGCCAAGTATCGCCGCTGGGCGAGCTGGCCAAGTTTGTGTGCAACGCCAAGTCTGCC
Organism: Trissolcus basalis; assembly: GCA_025266255.1. Lineage (NCBI taxonomy): Eukaryota > Metazoa > Arthropoda > Insecta > Hymenoptera > Scelionidae > Trissolcus > Trissolcus basalis. The sequence goes on from JAAMPD010002192.1 coordinate 61,608, forward strand.
ATGTTGATTCCCTTGTGCCTCGACAGTGTCGCATCACCTAAAAACGTCAATATCCATCAATAAAAAAGGTGAAATCTGATTACAGATATGAAACGTAACATTTTTGTGATCTCGGCACTTACGACTCCTTGTCTTGAGACCCAACCAGCTTTGGTCCTTGAATTGAATCTTTTTCAGATCCTGACCAAGCTCGACAGCTAGATCTGAAATAATAAAATAGAAAAATGAGATAAAGTTTTAATAAAGTTTCCATCGAGGAGTAATTTCGGGCCGGATGGCTTCTTATTAAAAGCACAGGCTTAATGCAATTGTGCCGGAAATTTTGGGAGCGTAATGAAAGCAATTGACTAACCGTGTAATCTTTTGGCCAGCGAACCTCTCGCCTTATCTAACGGCGTGTCACCATCTTTATTAGCTATTGAAACTAAAGCACCTGCTGCTACAAGTTCTTCTGCAACAGCTTGGTCGCCCCAGAAGCAAGCATAATGTAAAGCAGTATTGCCGTGTTCGTTGGTCACATTCACGTCCGCTTTATTCCTCAACAACTACAAATTTTAATCAAATCAAATTTTTGTTTTTCATTCAGCATTTAGTTTTCTAGCTTAATGAAAACAGTAATTCCAGTTTAATGAAAACGAACGGCACAAATAACTAAACAAATTGGAAACAGAATCTAAAAATGCAAAAGTTCAATAAAATAAAATAAAAACATAACACACAGGTGATAAAAAACATAGGTGTTTGAAAAGTCGGACAAAAATGTAATTGAAAAAGTGTAGCATCACTGAATTTTGGTATCAACATACCGTAGCCAATTAAATGAAATGGTCTCTTACCAGCTGCACAATATTTTTGTGCCCATGTGCAGAAGCAAGATGCAATGGAGTATCATCGCCTCTATTTGTAGCATTTATACGTGCGCCACGGCTAACTAATAGTTCTGCCAATTTCGTGTGTCCCTCTTTACAGCACCAGTGCAAAGGACTGAACCCATGATCGTCCCTGAAAATAAGATAATTGAAATTAAAATTTGCAAACAAAGTAAACGCTGATAAAATAAAATGATTCTCTTAATTTAATAACCAACTAAACACACACACAAAAAAAAACATTCTATTCTCAAATGAAACTCGATTTTTAATTTTGCAGTTCAAACATTGTTGGCTATGAATTGTTATAAATTTCTTTTCTGTTGAGTCCTGAATACATCAGCCAATTAATTAACATTGTTTTGTTTACAAAACAACCTACTTTATTCAATTACAATTCAGTTGGGCATTTTCAAATATATCTTTTATTTGTTTTCTAGTTGAAAAATGTACGGAATCCTCTTGTTGTTTCAACAACGTTGCTTTCGGTGATTGAATTAATGTCACTTTGAAAACAACATTTTACAGTTACTTCAAAAGGGACGAAATAAAATTAAACATTGCAAAATATACGGCCTCAATGTATATATGATCGTTGAATATTTACAACATGTGCAAATTCTTTGTGCAAAAGTTTATAAATGTACATTTGTTTCTCTGTCGGAGCATCGTTTGAATCGAGCCTGACGTCACATGGGATTGACACAATCGAGAGATGTAAGAACGTAACCAAAAAAGGAAAGAGGTATACCCTTGGTTCATGTCATGTTCCGTGTCGTCGAGCCAGACTCGAATCTGCATAGCGTTGCCCTCCCGGCACCATTGAAAAATATCTTCCATTTTTGCACAAGTGAATGGATCAATTGAATTCGACGGGTCTATTAATAATTAGCGCCGCGAACTATAACGTCCTAATAAGAACCGACGTCATACACTAAATATAAACATATTTCCACGAAGATCTCGGCGCTCGGCTGCAGCTCACTTTTTGCACATTACAGTTACGACTGCGGTCCAAACCTATTTCTTCGGGTCGAACGCACTATCGTAGAAGCAGCTTTACACTTTCATTATTACGATGAACTCACGCCCTAATTGTCAGTTCTGTTTATGCTACTGGGCCAAGCGTAGGATGCTCCCATACTCCACCCACGACTCCACTGTGTGTGTGGTAGTGTCACGTCTGCATCTGAGAACCCAGCAGACGCTCCTCCAACACTACTGCAGATTTGAAAACCTATAAATTTAAACAACTTTTTTAAATAATCCAACCAGACCGAATAATAGAATCAAAATACAAAACGAGATTGGAAAAAAAATTGAAATTATTGTATTCAAGAATTGACAGATATTTTTGTTTTTATTGTCTTGTTCCAATAATATTTTTCAAGGACAAGTTCAAATGACACATTTTTAAATTGATGATATTTTATTTTAAATTATAAAACAAACAAAAAATGGTGTTTGGAATATCCAAACATTAAATTTGCATAATTAAATTACATATCAGAATCAAAATAAACAGAACGACCTAACCTATCAAACTCATTTTCATTGTTCTCGTAATGGCAGCACTGTTCGAGCTGACTCGATTTTAGCTTCGGAGTTTTATATTCCAACAGTCATAAAATTTGAATAAAAAATTTATTCAACAATCAATTGTGGCAATCACAAAACAATTTATTTAAAAATTAAATAAAATGTACTCTACAAATTTCAAATTTCTTTATCATGCAAAATCAAGTTTCTTTTTTGATTGTTCCCGCGGTTGCGAGGGGGCGGGGAGGGGGCGCCACAAAACGTCCCCAGATTAATCTTCTAACTAAAATCCCCACTTCTGTGCGTCTCATTTCTCTCGCGGCAGTTGAAGTTAACCTAACAAAGACAGTGGATGAAAAAAAACTAGACAGTGGAAAGTTGGCAGTGTGATTGTGTGAGCGGGCAAAGCAAAAGACGAGAGAAGACAGAACGATGGAGAGAGTGCGAGGAAAAAGGGGGGCGAAGCCCGCGAAGACGGGTCACGTGACCGTGCGAGGGAGCGCTCCGGCTGCGCAGCAACCTTTTCCGCTCGCAGCCATTTTGGTTAGTAACATGGCGTCAGCCGAGATTAATATGGCGTCCTCGGACATAATAACCGAAGTGGAAATCCAGCCCGACATCCAAGAGGTGGAGATCGAGACGATTCCGGTGGAGATCCCGTGCGAGACCGTGGAGACGACAATCGAGGGCGACGACGGGCAGCCAATGATCGCGCTTCAGGCGCTGCCCGAGCCTGGTCGCGAGGAAATCATATTACAGCCCCAGGAGGAGATCGTCGGCGGAGACCCGCTCGGCGTCTACGACCAGATCCCGGTGCCCGAGAGCGAGATCTATGTCGAGTCGAGTCCCGGACCGAGTCGTCGCGTGCAGACCAAAAAGTCGAAAAAGCCCGGTGCGGCCCGATTTCGGACCCAGGACCACGCGATCTTCGGAGACATGGCCACAGACATGAAGGCCAGGAAGTGGGAGCAGAAGCAAGTTCAGATCAAAACACTCGAGGGCGAGTTCTCCGTGACCATGTGGGCTTCTGGAACCGACGACGGTACGTACAATCTCGCTCTCTCCTTTCTCTCTCTCTCTCTGTCTCTCTCCTGTCTTCTTTTGTTCCTTCGAACCTCCCTGTTTCTCTCCAATCTGTTGTTTAGTTCTACTTTATTTTCTCTCGTTTCTGTCCCACGCATCTCGTTTCTATTCTTTTATCAACATACGTCATTGTTTATTACATAATTTGACAGATGCAAAGTGAATAACATATACAAAACCAAACGAAATAAGTTTTCATTTCATTGTCCCAAACAACTTGATCAGTTTGCTTTTGCGAGTTTCAACTTTTGTTTTCTCATTTTTCTTCTTCTTTTTTTGGTGTGTGAAAAAAAACGATCTCGAGGACGGGCCAAGGGCTGCTTTTCGGTTGCTGTTTTCTTTGTTCTTTTTTTTTACTTTAACGCTCGTTGTGTCTCGCGTTGCTACGTACTTCCGGTGTTGTCGGAACAATCGATCGCAACCTCGGGTTGCAACGATGACAATTAATTCGTACAATTTTGCTGAGCCCGGGATTCTGCTCGGCGCTGTTTTGACAGGCCGAGTTTGTTTGTTTTGATCGGGACAACGCCATTGCCGCTCAGGAGGCAGCCATATTTTGAAAATGGCCTCTACGCTACGCGGATCAGCCATTGAAAAGCACAATGGCGGACGCGAGCTGCGATTCGCGAAAACAAAGACTCGCGCAACTCTTGTATCGTTTTCTATAGCCTATGTTTTTAGCTTCGAATGACGAAAAATTGCGCTCGCTCTTGGGTCTACAATTTTTGTATTATTTTTGAAAACAAAACAAATTTTTTTTTATCTCATATTGTTTTGTTTTTTTTTCTTTTTTAGTAGATTGTTTCAATTTATTTTCTCGTATCGAAATTGTGGATACGAATGATACCTTGAGTGACGTCATGCGCACACACGTATCCACCTAACTTTTCGTGAGTTTGATTGTGAAAAAGGAATTTGAACGGCTCGGGTCTCGTTACAGATGAAACGTTGCAAATTCTCTTTTTTTCGTTGTTTTTTGTTTACGTTTATTATTTTTTTCTTTTGCTATTCAATTTCGTTCATTTTCAACTGTCAAGTTTTTTTCTTCTTTTTTTATTTATTTATTTTTTTTTATTTTTTTTGAAAATATTCTGTTTTGGTGAAAAGCTACGGCTAACAATTTGTTGTACCTTGATTAAATTGATAAAAGACTTCACAAATCTCGATTCTTCTGAACTGATCTCTCATTGACATTGTATGTTAGCAACAATTTCTGGCTATCAAAATGTTACTTTGCATGCTCTGAAACTTTGACAATTTAATTTTGAGATGTCAGTTGATAGTCGCACAAACAAACAAACTTAGCAAATTATTGTTCACTTTTGAATTAACGTTTTTTTTTTTTTTTTTTTCTTGTTCAACTTACTAACACGAGATCCAGTCCTTTTAATTCTACGTTTACATCAGAATGATTATAAACTGTTTAATTTAATTTTGTTTCGTTTATTTTGGTCGGATCAAGTTGAGAATGGTTTTCCAGTCACTTTGGAGCTGTAAAATGTCATAAACAATGATCGTGAGAGAGAAACTTTTGAAAACAAAAACAAAAAAGAAACAATGGTCTTTAGCACAATAGCATTTGTTTGGGTTTGCTTGTTTGTTGCTGTTAAAGGGAGTGTCCTATTAGCGTCTCACCTGGTGGATGTTCCAGATGAAGGCTCAAATCCCGAGCCTGATCCAGACTTCACAGAATATATGACCGGCAAGTCGAGCACCAAGTTCAACCACTCGGCCAGTTCCGTTGCAGATGGGATGCCAGGACTCGATCTCTCAGACCCGAAGCAGCTGGCGGAGTTTGCCCGGCCCGGACACAAACTCAAGGTGCGCAAACCACCGATTCTGGATGGAGTGGAGCGCACGATCGCCTGCCCTCATAAGGGCTGCACGAAGATGTTCCGCGACAACAGCGCGATGCGCAAACACTTACACACGCACGGTCCGCGGGTTCATGTGTGTGCCGAGTGCGGCAAGGCCTTTGTAGAAAGTTCCAAACTGAAGAGGCACCAGCTCGTTCACACGGGCGAGAAACCGTTCCAGTGCACCTTCGAGGGATGCGGAAAACGATTCAGCTTAGACTTCAATCTGAGAACCCATGTGCGAATTCACACAGGGGACAGGCCTTACGTTTGTCCGTTCGACGGATGTAGCAAAAAGTTCGCCCAATCAACGAATCTTAAGTCACACATATTAACCCACGCGAAAGCCAAGTAATTAGACATATTTTATTCTTTCCTGTTATTATCATTTTTTTTGTAAGCTTTACTGTTATACTTTTGAGACGATAGTTCTTTTTTTTTTTTTTTTTTTATTTTGTTTTTTTGTCAGTTGCACTTGACTAATGATGCGTCTGTTTTGTTTATCTTTGCAGATCGCGTAATGCTATAGGAAGACAAGTACAACAGACACAGTTGTTACAGCCGCAATTCGTCCAAGTTGAAGTTGCTGATGTTGATAATCAGCAGTTCATCGTGTACGCTGATTAGCCCTATTAATCAACGAGCTCTTGCGCCGAGTCCAATTATCAAACGTCTTACTATCGTTTAATCATCCAAAAAACAGTGTACATAATTACAAACAATAGCAAGTGATATGCGGACAGAGAGCATCCTAAACACAAGAGTTGAACGGTTTTTTTAAAAGCGCTAGGTGACCTATCAATATCTTAGGTCGCACAATGTTTCCGACAAGAATTAAATATGATGATTATACAGGTATGAAATTCTCATGCTCTGAACCTTATGTGAGGAATCATTCAAAACGAGTGAGAGTCAGTGAGAAAGCGAGAGAGAGAAAGAGTGAATGAGAAAAGACAGTAAGTAGGGAGAAGATTACGAGCGAGATTATTCGCACCACAAAAAAAAATGTACTTTTTTGAGACATGCAAGGTAGACTGTCGCGCACCGCTCAATTTCATGTCTGAAAATACGATATCCTAAGTGCGCGCAATGGCACGACTGTATATATATATTTCTAAATAAAGTCAAACATTGTATACAGTATATTTTGGAAGATAAAAATTCAGATGAGAATGAAACCGCGGCATCCAGCATGATTGTGTGTCGCTTGAGCATTTTGTAAACTCGAAAAATGGACGAGCTTCATTGTAACGTTTAAATTCTCGTTCGAATTGTCGACACTTCAATGTTTTTGTAACAATTTTACGGTGAACAATTACGGTGAACTTTGCGCCGCGAGGTGTCGTAACTGGACATGTATATTAATATTTGTTTTTGTTTCTTGTTTTTTTTTTTTTTTTTTTTTTCATTTTCATTTTTACCTTTTTTTGTATTATTGATTCATTCTTTCAATATTTTTCAATAGTTGTAATCATATTGAAGAATTGATTATTGTATATAAACATGTGTAGTTTTATAGGTTCGTTTTTCTTGTGATGTGTATCTGTTAGGTTGCGTTGTACTTTAAACCAGCCCTTTACGTTACAAATTTCACGGTTACAGTGATAGACAACGTATATTACGTTGACGTTTACCGATTGATTGGCTTACTTTTCTACAGGGACCTACGACAATTATTAATTTTGTTTACGAACAATCTATTCTGCAATTGGGTAGAAAGGGGGAAAGGACGTTTACTTTCAACTTGAAAAAAAAATTAATTTAAAAAAAATTAACAAAAAAAATTAATTAAAAAGAATAAATTGGTATAATAAAAAGAACTTCCTGTTTCTTTGCAAACACCTTTCTCGCCTGCTATAAAGAGATGAAACAGAAACATGACCTGAAATCACAAAAACTGCACGTCAAATCTTCTCATTTGAATTTTGCATTTTATCCACTGTTATCGACGACGTTTCAGTCTATCTGATATGTCTGTGTATCACAATTCTGCAACTATTTGCCTGATGAATAACGATGAAATAACTTATAAAAGAATTTCAAGCACAATTTTTCGTTCCAATGTTTTTCATACTGTAAGTGTAATTGAACTTTGTCACGAGATCCAAAGGAGCGTCAACATATTGAACACAAGTGTTTCATAATTTTGTAAATGTAAATGTAAATGTATGGCCTATTATATTAATAGCAAGCATGTTAATGTGATGAAACGATAAGTTGACGCTTCTGTTTAAAGCGTGGACAGTTGTCAGATTTTTGTACATAATTTCAAAACCGTAAGAAATGTTTGTTTTTTCAACGTACGCTAATGAAAAAGAAAATGATATGTACATCTTATCCTCCCAGCATATTCGGGAGACATTTATCATTAACCTTCATCAACGTTCACCCATTTTAATTGAATATATAATGTCATTAATTGTCATATTCAATACTATATTTTAAGTTCATCGATTTATATATGGAGAAAGTCAGCAGAAGTAAATACAATTATTCTATAATCCTGTTTTTCATTATTCCAAATGCATTTTCTTCTCTACTGCTTAATGAAGATCAATCAAAACTTCATTTACGCATAAAATAAATAATTTAATTGAAAACCAATTTATGAAAGATACCAAAAAAGAAATAATAAATGAACTTGCACTTGAAGTATATTAGTTTTTTCATTGGTGCTTTCTTTTTTTGTTTTCAAGATTCTATATTAATTATGATTTATTAATTACAAGTCTTGACACACTTTGAAAAGCTCACATCTAGAGTCGTCGATAATTCAGGAATCTAACGATAGATCTGACATAGCGCCACTGTCGGTTCTATTCGTATGAAAAAAGCGAGCTCGAGAGGAGAGCGATATTGTTTTCTCTCTGTGTGTTCGTGGCATTATACCCTGCGACTCGTTTCACATGGTTTAGATCGTGACATCTGCTGAGACTTGTCACCCGCAAAAGATGCCGCGAAAAAGTTCGTCCCTGATCATGAGGTAGAGTTTCAACACGGTGATGTTGACGAATAATTGTTATCGCTGGTTGCATATGTTTATTTGAGATAGTGTCAAAAATTGTATGTAAACATGGAAGAGTCGTCAGTGCTTTGGATGCTGGCACTTGTTATGCTAATCGGATCTTATTTAGCAGGTTCTTTGCCACTTGTTATCAATTTGTCCGAGGTAAGTTTTGAATTTTCACTTAAAAAAACATTATTTCAGTCCCTTCAATTATTCAGCTCTACGTTTCTGACAAGTATTTTTTATCGTTCAAAACAACTATCGAATGTCGAATGCAAACATAAGGAAAGTCACATTTGAATCATTCTTGTTTCTTTTATTTGCTGAATGAAATGTTGGGCAGATAAAATAGTTTGATAAAATTAATAAAACGAGCGTTGCAAATTTCCAGGACAAATTACAATTAGTTTCGGTACTCGGTGCCGGTCTACTTGTTGGCACAGCATTGGCTGTGATCATACCAGAGGGAGTCCGAGCATTGTTTGCTGGAGCTGAGAATGGCACTGAAAAGGATGGCCACTGTAAGTTTAGAAACTTTTACGTAAGATAAATAAGCCAATGATGTCGATAAAATGAAAGTCTAACTTCACTTTTTACATAAGATTCATAACTTATTCATGAAAATGTTTTTCCATTTTCTCCATACATTATTTAGGCTGGTTTATCTTTAGCTCTTCTTATCAGTGCATTTATCTGAATTGCACTCAATTTGTTTAAGATAAACTCATTTTTTAAATTTGATAAGTTGATCCAGTTTCAATATTGTTTAGTCATTGATTTGTCTCTTTGTTCATTAATTAATGTTTTTATTTCAGCTAATCTGCATAGTTTGATTGGTGTGAGTTTGGTGTTAGGCTTTGTATTTATGCTTCTTGTGGATCAATGTTCCACAAGAAAAAGTGGAGGAAAAGAACGGAGCATGACAGCTACCTTGGGTTTGGTTGTCCATGCTGCCGCCGATGGAGTCGCTCTTGGAGCCGCTGCAACTACTTCCCAAGCTGATGTAGAACTTATTGTTTTTATCGCAATAATGTTGCACAAGGTGAATTTCTCTTCAGTTCTATTTTTTGTTCTTTCTATTGTTTTTTAATCGAATATTCGATAATAATTGGTATTTAATTTCGTTTAAATATGTTTAAAAATTGTTTCACCATTAAAATTTGGTTGATAACATTTAACAGATCACTTTAACAGGTAATAATTAATCACGGCTTAACATTTGATAAATACCAAATTTCTTGTTTCGTTTCAGGCCCCTGCTGCTTTTGGTTTAGTTTCATTTTTACTTCATGAAGGGGTAGATAGAAAAAGGATAGGAAGGCACTTGTTAATTTTCTCATTATCAGCACCTTGTTTAGCGTTAATTACTTACTTTGGAATTGGAAAAGTAAGTAGCTTTTTCAGCTTGTTTAATTTTTCAAGTGATTTTTCATGTTAATTTTTTCTGTTTGAGTGACAAAATTGTAAATAACACATCATTCCTGTTTGCAATAGGAAGGAAAAGAAACACTGAGCAATGTAAACGCAACAGGATTAGCAATGCTGTTTAGCGCTGGGACATTCCTGTATGTTGCAACGGTCCACGTTCTGCCTGAATTAATGACGCGACATAGTGGATCTTACTCTCATCTACCTACGGCTGAGAACACAACTCCAGTGGTTTCTGGGCTCAAATTTAAAGAAATTTTAGCTCTAGTTGTAGGATCATTTTTACCTGCCCTAATAACGACCGGCCATAGTCACTGACACCCGTGGTACCCAACTGTTACACCACAAAACGTACTTTACAATGTTTCCTAATTTTGGTTAATATTTTTGCTTCTAATTTAGTGAGACTTTTTTCAACTTGATTTAATGAATTGGAAAATACTTTTTGACATTCATTCTCCAGAATCGTTCGTTTTCTGATGTAAAAACTTAAATTTTGGAGAGATAGTTTTTGAGCAAATGGATATTTTTTTATTACCCAATGGTTTGATGGTAACACAGCTTACAAATTTAAGTGTCCCTGCAATTTCTGAACAGTTTGTTTCATAGCTGCTAGATTTTTATTTATCTACATTTAAAGTGAAATATCGAATTTATATTAATGTTACATTGATGAATTGATACTGTACATTGATGAATGAACAGTCAATGGAAGTTGGTCATTTCATTTGATCTGATTTCCAAATTCAATTTTTTTTTTATCTTGTTGCAACATATTTAGACTATATTTTATGGAAGCAAGTTGATCTGATTATTTCTCTATATTTTTTCAAATCAAATTACTGTGTTGTTATTGCTACTTGTTTAGTTTTGTAACTTTTTTTTTACAAAAGTGATACAATATAAAAATCATCAATACTCTATAAGGTAAATTGAAATATCATTAAGCAAATTGTATCTTCGTTCATCCATTTATACGTTCAATTTCTCAAGAATATTTTATAACTTGTACCTGGACTGAAATTGAAATTTACAATTTCCGCGAAATCAATATTTGCCAATCTGACATGATGACAATTTTACAATATTATTTCGATTTGAATTTAGTATTAATTTTGTATGAACTGAACAATAAAGTTTTTATAAAAAGACAATTTCTTTGTCACTAATTATCAATAAAAAATGTTTCCGATTGCATTGAAATAATTGATCGTCCACCATCGTCACATAGTATGAAAAACTTTTATTGTTAAATTTAATTTTCATCCTCGCGAATTTTATTAATACGTTATACAGAATCGAACAGAAATGTTGGCGAAATATAATATATTCAAGTGAGTACGAAGTTATAAAGTAAGTATGTCGTGAGCTCTTGATTCAAGCAAATGTTCCATCGAGTTAACATCTTTGCACCACAGGTCCAAGCGTTGAACCATGTTAGCAATTTGATTACGATCTAAGACTCGCGGTTGGACCCAGGTCATGTGGACAATTCCAGCCACCTGGTCGATCGCTCCGCGTACCAAACCTTGAGCTAGAGCTTTCATAACTAATAATTCAACTTCGTTTTCTCGGAGTCTGGTTTCTTCTGCGATCTCCTTGAACGTCAATTGTCTGTAAACAAAAATTAATATATACCAAAATTCGTATACATAACGAAAAAACGATTCACATTTAAAATTAGCTATGAAATTTTTAACATTGAAATAACAAAATTGACTAACCGATTGTTTGCCTGACGTTTGAAAGTCATCTCCATAAGACAAAGTAACGAGATTTTTAATCTCAGTTTGTTTTCTTGGGCAGTCAAATCGGCTATTCTACCCCAGTGGGGTTTAAGTTTTTCAAATGCTGCAATATCTCCAGCATTGAAAGCTTGGAGCAAATCCACCAGCCAAGAGTTTTGGGTATTCTTCAAAGAATCTAAAACTGGGTGGGCCAAAAGTTCGCCCAAGTTATAAACACCCTCTCCAAGAAGAGCTGCGAGGCCCAAGAAAAATGCGTGTTGCTCCTGTTCTTGTTTAATTAAAGTGTTCAAATCAATGCAACCTAAGTACCTGTAAACAAACAAAATTCATTTTCATTTTACTCAATGAACTGTTTTTTCATATAAAATTATTATTCATCATATTTAATTATATTTTTACATAAATATACCTCAGAGCAGTTCGGTAATATTCAGCATGTTTTCCTTGCAGTCTGTAAAGCCGACTAGCCAAAAGGTAAAATCTGCCATGAACGGTTGTCACACCGTCTGCATTGTCAAGCATTTGCTCGACTTCTTCGATGATTTTTTTCGCTTCATCGTGATTGTTCAAATCATCAAGCCAAATTTGACCTGCCAAAACTTTGCAGAGAGCGAGTGCTTCATTGTTGTACTTCACCTTCGATTCTGTTTTTTCTAAAAACTTGATTGCCTCCTCTTTGTTTGTGTACTGTTTCACAACGAATGCAAGAATTTCCACCAGCGACAATGGATTTATTCTGTGAAGCAAAAATGTCAAAATGTAAACAATCTTCAGAGTTACAGAAACAATAAAATAGGCGTTGAACGTCTTCAGAATAGAGATCTAGGTTATGTTGACAGTGAGAAGAGTTGCAAATAAAAAAGGGACTTACTTGTTCTCGAAGGTGGACAAAAAGTTGTTGTACAGTTGCACCAGGTTGTCTCCTTTCTGCAGGTCAGGATGCTTGACGAACGACTCTAATTTTAATGTCAGCTGATGCCAAAGTCTGCAAGTCACCCGGTATGAGACAGTTTGATATTTTATTCTCAGGCATATAAAATTTGCGTGAATTAAATTAAACACAAAATTTACCTTTTGTTGTACAACTCTTCCAACTGGGCCCACTCGGAGGCCAATTCTTTGTCGGCAACATTTTGTTTTTGACTTAAATACACAGAGACGTCTTTCTGACCTACGGGGGCCGCCATTTTTACAACAATGATGATTCCAAATTTTGAAGCCAAGTCTTGAGGGATCAAGTACCAACTGCAAATAATAAATTCCCCGTCAATGTTTTTTTATCATTTTCTACTGTACCGACCAAAAAAATATGTAGTTTTGATATTTTTTTAAAAAAAAATTATTACGAATTTTGAAACTTATTTAAAATTATATGCGTTTGAATTTTGTACACTCTTGTGAAATTTTTTAAATGAAATTTTGCATTTTTCAGAAATTTGTCATTGCATTTTTTAGAAATTCAGTTCATTTATCCTTTTTAAAAGCAGAATATGACCTTTTGAGACATACTAAAAAAAATTAAGTGAAAAAAAAATGTTTGAGTTATATTTGATATTACGTAGGGATACAAACATGGGAAATAATAATAGTGAAAAAACAACATGCGATAATGAATTACCAACTAAACTCATTATTAGAAGTACAAAAAAATACTATCAATCCGTCGCGGTGAAAACAGTAGCGATGACAGAATCTTATCAAAATAATAACAATTTCTTTCAGTCAATAACTGATCATAAAGTAATAATGAGTCCGGCAGAATGATATCCGAACCGTTTGAGCACAAAAATGATAAATACAAAATCATGATTATTGAACGCAGATGACGAAATAAATTATAAAATGAATCATCGAAACATTGCACACGAGCGCAGACACGAGAAAATAATTTGATATATTTAGCTTTTAAATGTACACTGTTTCTTTTTCTTTTATAATAATATATATTATATACATTGATCCGCTATTTTACACCTCTGAAGAATAAATATTCAATCTCTGTCGCACAAAGCAAATTGAAACAAGATATCATGCTCGTTTTGCAACCTCGCACCGTACTCTCTGTTATTCTCTCAGCATTAAATATTAAAATAACAATTCGCAATTGGAATGCACATTGAAACTTTTTGTTTTATCTTACAGAATAGATTTTCTATCGTTGCACTTCAACGTTTAGCTCGGCAAACTAACATAGCCAACGGATAAAACAGCTATTCATTGTATCAATTATGGTAAACTAGAATTAGCTAGTAAATAAATTCTGTTGTGTCTTGTCGTTCTCGAATGCACTCCAAGCGTTATTTAATTCCATGAAGATGAGCTTGGCCAAGGCCTCGTTAGCCGTTCCCGCTTGCTGCAAATACCAAATTATCATTACAATTTCAATATCGTCAACTCAAATGAACAAATTTAAATCAAGAGCCAAACAAATTTAAATCACAAGAAAAGCACAAAACAAAATTAGTCACCTTATCCGGATGGACAGCAAGACAGGCCCTCCTGTAAGCCTTTTTAACATCCGCCGCAGAAACAAGTTGGTGCATCTCGAGTTTCTGCCATCTCTCAGCTTCAGGCCAGAGGACAGTGTGAAGCGAGCAAAGCAGAGCTCGCAAATTTCCTTGCTTCCCTTCCGTCCACTCTGCAACTTTGAGCTTATCGGGGTCCATGGTCTTTGCCTGCTCCTTCTTCCTCATTTGATTGATCGTCTTCGGACTCTCATCGGCCTTTCGCGAGCTAAAGAAGTTGTACCCCTGGCTTCCCAGCAAGTCCCCGAACACGTCGCCGGACTTGGCATTTTTATTTGAGGTAGAATCAGCGTTTTGATTATCCTGGTTGGGCTTGTTTATGCGTGGGCTCGAGTGGGTGGGCGTGCTGGCCATCGCAGGGCTGTTGGACTGCGGTGTCGTGGCCTCGCGCGGCGTTCCGTTCCAGCTTGCGTTCAAACCGGCGTTCATGGACTCGGTGAGATTCGCAAACGCGTCCTTCTCCTTGTTCTGTGCCGCGAAGTTCGGCACACTCGAGTTCCTTGGGAAGTTGTCCTCCGGTTTCGCAGGCGCCTTCGGCAACCATCCTCCGAGGAAGTCCTTAGCTGTCCCCAGGGGATCGAAGAACATGTCTGCTTTCGTCTTGGCCGGTTCCTGAGGCTGACTCGGGGGCTGGCCGAACATCAGGTCGTTGGGGTTGGTAGCCGGTTGGTTACCGAAGAACAAATCGTTGGAGTTGTTCTGGTTCTGTGGTGTGGTCGGAGGCGCTTGGGTGAACGATGCAAAATTACCGAAAAGGTCACTATCATTTTGTTGCGAGTCGGTAAAGATGTCTATCTTCGGCTGGTGGTTCTGCAAGCCCGCCGCAGGTTTACTCTCACTCGGAGCACCGAATCCCAGATTAAGGAGATCCGCTTCAACGAGTTTTTCCTCCTGCACCGTCTCGGGCTCGGACTCGGGGTCGTCCGGTTCCGTTAGAGGTTCGCGCTCCTCGGGCGCTGGGTCGGGTAGCGCGGGTCGCGGAGGCGGCTCCCTCGGTAAGGCACCAGCGTTTTTGAATTGATCCAGGATCTCGTCCATCTCCATCGGGCTCTCGAAGAGCGACGAGGGACACGGCCGCGGGGACGACTGAGCTTCCCAGGGACACACTTTCGTTTTGTCCGTCTTCATCTTTTCATCATTGTTAGGAATACTGAAATTTAAACTGACCCGGAATGATCCGCCGATCTCCGGCGCGTCGTCCAGCTCGTGTTTCTCGAAGGTCAGAGTGGTTTCCCCTTTGGGAACGAAGCCGGAGTAAAAGTACAGGGAAGCAATTTTGATGCCAATTATCCGACCGAGATTCTGACGCGCATGGAACAGCACGACGGTGATGTCCCCGCGGACCGCCACGTCGAACAGCTGTATTGTCACCTTGCCCTCCATCATTTTGTACAGTCTGATGGCAAAGTAATCGGGGTTCCTCGAAGTGTACACCATGTGACCACCACTGTACACGTCCACGTAAGGCCGACATCCGTCTTTAGCTCGAGTGAACAAGGGGACGGGTTGTATAGTGACGGAATGAAGCACCATAGGAAGTTTGTGCGGCAGGATTCCGTTGCTTATGCTCCCCATGTAATTGAGTATTCGTAAGTCCGCCGGTGACAGTTGGGCCGGTTGACCTCTTCTTACACCAAAGAGTGAGACTACTTCCCTCTCGGTGGACAAGGCTTTTGTGTAAAGGAACAATGCACAGGTTATGAGAGCTGAGCCGTGGAGACCATCCTGAAACGAGAACCAAATATTAGTATGGTAAAAAAAAACCAAGAAAAAGAATACAAACAAATTTTAATTGTACAAAAATGGAGGTACTGACTGAGCAATAAAGAACAGCAAAGTTCTTATCGTGGCTCTCCTCGAGGAAATCACAAATAGTTTTACAAATCTCAAAAACGGCTTCGAGCGTGGGCGAGTTCGAGTCCGGCACAGCGTAAGCGAAGCTACAGTCGATGTTCTTGCCCGGAAGTCTGTTCACGTTGTGTCTCATGTAACTGGGTCTGCCCCTCGTGAGATTGTACAACTGAATCCTCATGGGGTGCTTGTGCCTGGACACCAGGAACGCTGCAACATCTTCGATGTGGTTCGACTTGTATGCTGCTTCAATACCGTCTGCTGGGTACGGCATCACCAGAATCCTAGAAGTTATATAACTAGCATCAAGCTCAGTTTTGGTCATCACCGACTGCATCACTTTGCTTGACGTGTCTTTGATATTCTTCAACAGCCCTGAGAAGCCGGTTTTGCCGAAAAACGAGCCAGACGCAGGTGCAGGAGCAGGGGGCATCTGCTGTCTGACAGACGCAACAGAAGGAGGTGCTGGTTTTGGGGGAGGACAGTTGGACGGTGGCGCAGGTCTCTGCGGCGGGGTGACTGTTGATGAACTGGTGTTGCTTGACGTGGGTGGCGGAATTGGTCGCGGCGGTGGCGCCTTCACCAGCACCTCCACATTTGGCGGCTCCCGCGGGTCGAAATTGTTCGACTCGGCGATCGCCGCCAAACGCTCGAGTATCGCTGAGGTGTTGAGACGTTGGGCTACCGACGGTTGTAGAAGCCCCTTGATGAGATCATAAAAACAATTAAAGCGCGGATGCGGAGGTAGCGGCGGATACTTTGCGTTGAGAACTGCTAGTTTGTTGCCTGAAAAACGGTCCGGAAATTACATAATTATATTATGAAACTTGTAAAAAATAATACAATAGAGAAGCAACAAAAATAAATGGAAATTAAAATAATAAGGATGAAATAACATTCATGATTTCATCAATTTTACAATTGAATGATTTTTAGTTTTCGGATAATCACCTTCGGGAAAAGGATGTTTTAATGTGACTAAAGTGTAGAGGATGCATCCAAGGGCCCAGCAGTCAACGGCAGGGCCAATTGGTTCGTTGCTCCACAAGTCCATCATCTCCGGAGCTCTGTACATGGGAGTGGTGACTTTCGCAAACTGATCCTCGAGCATGGCTCGCTGGTTCGCGGTATGAGAATGGTTGATTATGAACTGCTGGGTCGTAGCACTGCCGAAGTCGCAGAGTTTGATAAGGCCGTCGGATCCAATCAGGAAGTTCTCGAGTTTGATGTCCCTGTGTACGATCGGCGGGTCGCACTGGTGCATGTGGTGGACAGCGCGGGTCGCCTGGTAAGCTATCCTACAGACTTGAGCTACGCTCAGGGAATTCGCAGGCACGTTTCTGAGGAGATCCGCGATCGTACCGCCGGGGCACAGCTCGGTGACCACCAGATACTCATAACCCTTCGGATCATCGCGCTCCAATCGCTGAGTATAGTAGTACTGAATTATATTTTGATGACCGGAGACTTTCTTTAGGTACTTTATCTCTTCGGCTATATTGCTGTTTGCTTCTTCCGTCGATGCTATGAGTCTCTGTGAAAAATCAAATGCTTTTAATATGGAAATACAACCTTTACCTTCTTTTAACTCAAAAATTTAGATAGACAAAAAAAAAGATAGACTTTCATCTTCGACTAAAAAAGTTGAAGTTTTAAAATGATTTTTTTAATATAAGAAAGGATGAAAGACTTTTGATATTGTCTTTTGAAGTTGTACAATGTTTAACTTTTTATTGAATAAGTTAGTTTAATTTTGACTAAAAAATTTTAGGTTTCTAAATTGTTTGTTTTTTTTTTTTTTTTTGTACATTAATT
>JAAMPD010002192.1:79345-116772 GCA_025266255.1 Trissolcus basalis
ATTGGTTTTAAAATTTTTTTTTTTTTTTTTTTTTTTTTTGACATAATGTAAGTAAGGGCGAAAGACTTTTGATACTGTTTGAGTTTTGAAAAACAAAGTAAACTCTCCTCTTGACGAAAATTAATTTTCAAATTGTTGAACTCACTTTTAAGGCATACTCTTTTCCAGTGGCTAAATCTTCCGCTGCAAAAACAAACGCCCAGCCACCTGTGAAATAAAATTAATCAATATGAATATTCTTCTTTGACAGAGATTTCATATCCCCTAATAACAAACAAACATGAAACAACATCGGCGCTCAAAATCGACCGTTTATCTTCGATTTGTTATTTTTTATCTCAAATGATTAATCTTATTCCCCCCAGAACAAGGATAGAGCAGAACTAATCTTTGATGTAGTATCTGATAACGTGAAAAAAAATGTAATTAACTTTCTCAATTCGTTACAAAATCAGTGAACAAAAACAAATTACAAAATGGAACAAAATTTCTTCATCAAACTTCAATCTCGGAGTGGGCAATTTTAATTGCAATAATAGATCTAAATTCAAGACCAATTAAGACGCGCTTTGTACCAATGAGCTGTCTTTTCTTTGTTCTAGATCTGCTGGTGCGATGAAATCAAAAGTGAAAACAATGGATTGTTAAAAAGCTGCAGCGCACAGTTAAAAAACGGAACTCGTTCAACCAGTTTTTGTCAAGTGACCAGTTGACATTTCGGGGGTGTCGAGTTCTATATCAAATAAACTCGCATTATTGACTTTTTCTCGAGCATGACATGCAACAAGAAGCCCTCTGAAAAATCATCCCCAATCGGGAGAGTCGAAATTCGGAAGCGCAGATGTGATTTCAAAAGGATAAAAATGAAATTGGCAAGAAGATTGGTAGGCGGATTTGACAGACTCACCCTCGGCAAGTAGCCTGTTCACCCGAAGTTTGACATTGTTGATCTCCACCGTCTGGCCAACGTAGTCGTTGGAATTTGTACCCGCGTTCAAGTAACCGAAAGCTGATCTTAAATAATCCGACATAGTGGCTCAGCGGTTGCCTCAACAATTTATTATGTTTTTTTTATTCAATGCGCCTTTTATCGTAACCGTCCTTCCATATTGGTCTATTCATTACTGAGTTCATGGTTGACAAGGAATATCAAAGGCGGAGAAAGAAAATTTCACTCCAGGTGGCGCACTGTCGATGCACAGCTGTGGATTGTGGGAGTTTTGGATTTTCATTGTTGGCCAACGTGAAATTTGACGGATGATGACACCTTAAGGTTCTAGTTACTTTCCCCAGATCGATAAAAATTTTTTGAAAAAAAATTTTCTTTATGAATTTGAAAACTGTGGATTACATATATATTGTTCTTTTAATAATTATGAAGTTTTATTAAAACTACAATCGTACAAAAGATACATATTGAAAATTAAAAAAAAAAAGAAAAACAATCTGATAATAAATATTTAATAGGAAAAGTTTTATAAAAGAATAAGAAAATATTACAAAGAAATGAGAACGAAAATATTTCAAAAGTTTACTTATTTTATTGATTGAAAACAAGTTAATAATTAAAAAAGTAAAATTACAAAAAATAAAGAAAAAGTTTAGCATAAAAATTGTTCAAAAAATTTATTTATTTAAAGTACTTTATTTAACATTCATTTAAAGTAAGTTTCAAATAAAGGCTAAATAATTAGTAGCAACTGATGTACGCGTTGATTAACAACCAATTTAGTGCAAATTTTTTCGCAATTAATATTGCCATTTTATCGCTTAATCGATGTAATGTAATAATCAAACACCCAACTTCTGAAGTTTTAATTAATTCGCATTTTCATTGTACCCACAAATATGTAAGCTTTCCCAACCATTTTACAATATTTCCCATGCATCAAATGTAGTCCAAATAATTTCGACCGAAAATCGATTTTCACAAATACAAACGCAATCAGATTACAGTCAAACCGGTGGACCGAAACCTGCCAAAAGAATCCATTTCAATTCCCAAAAATCTTAACTAAACTTTCCACTCAATCCCACACAAAATGAAAAATTAAAACAAAATAAAAATCCCTTTAAAAAAAAGAAAAAACCAACTCGGGGGAGTGAAAACCAAAAATTTAAAGGATCAATTTAAGTGAGATAAAATCCAGGACCAATTACCGTGGAAATAAAATGCGCGGTCAAGTGTAGAGGTGCGGGGGCGTAAAATAATAAACGGGAGCAACAAAAAGCGGCAGGCAGCGACTTGAGAAAAACATCCGAGATAAAAGGATGATGAGAGGTGGCGAAAAATCGTCCCCCCGGGGGAGGCTTTTGAAAAGCGGGACGGTTTCCACCTCAGACAATAAAGTGCGAGTTGGAAAGCGCGCAATTCAAAGTTCGATCGGGCTTGGGTGCACTTGTACTCTTACGGTTAGGGACGAAAAAAATATTAAAAAAAAGGGACGTGTGTGCGTCGGGTACGAAAAGTGTCTTGGCAAGTGCGCACGTCAAAGGTGTATATATAACGGACACATAGACGCGCGCACATACCCATACGTGGGAAGAGCGATAAAAGGGTGGGTATTTGTACGAGGCAGTGTATAGGGGTGAAGCGTTAGCAAGGGAGGGGCATCTCCGAAAATGGCTGTCTCTCACGGGACGGGACGTCCGCGCGAGTACGAGTGAGCGTTTATCTCGCGCTCCCGCGACCGAGCCACCTAGTGCACCAACCAGTTCGTCTGCACCATCCAATAACCATCGCCGCTTGATCGATTGTGGCTATGCCGTGTCCGACAAGCAGCCTCCCGAGCGCTCCTCCAACCTCCGACCCGAGTGCATCTTCGCCCCTCGAGCCGACAGACAGGTAACCCACCGTGAAACAAACCAAAATTAAACAAACAAAATTAACCCGACAAAAATCGCCAACAACCGACCCCACTGATTTATCCGTCCTTGGTATAGTACATCGACGATTTTCAGTCCCGCAATTTTTCGCGACCAAATATTGCGGAGTGAGAATTCGAATTTCGTTTTATTCGGTTTCGTTTTTTCGTTAACGAGGTGGTGATAGATTTTTTTTTCAGTTCGGAAAATATTTGTCAAGTTTGGGATGGTGTCTTCGGGAGGGGAGGGGGTTCTTGAATGAATGGTCCGCCGACTGTAAAAAAGATGAGATAATTAGCAACGCGAGTCTGCGAGGAGTGGCTGCAGCTAATGTGTTTCTCTGATTAAAAAAATTGTGACAGATCGGCCTGGGGGGAGGCGGAACCAGGAGCAGTCCGAGAGTGCGGAGAGTGCGTGGCTGCATTTTGTCTACAGAAGTGCACATGATCAGCGGAGAATTAAATTGGGAGTTTTTTTCCCCCGTTATCTCGCGAGACGTATATTCGCGCAAATTTTCCCTGTCGAAATGAATTTTACTTTCTCATTAACTTTCTCGTTGGGCGGCGAGAACTTTTCGACGATAAATTCCAATGTAGCACTTGATCAACTCGCGTTCCGTCTTTGGCTCCGTTTTTGTTCGTCGCGAGGGCGAAGAGGGGGGGGAGGCAAAATTATCGAAAGGCTAATTTGCTGATTGGCGGCGCGAACAGTTATAGTCGTTCGGATTGACTTGACTTCAAACGCTGCGGATAAATTATTAATGAAGTCGAGGTGACGCGGGTCGCGAGCACTTCGCGAGCAAAAACACAAGTGGCTGCTTTTAATTCGGTCGTCCAAACAAAACGCCAACGAGTTTGTCGCGGTTTTCGAATTTATTTGTTCGCAGAACAAGAAAGGAAGGGAAGAAAAAAAGATAACAGTCGGTTCGGTTGTTTTGACAACAACCTGCGAGGGCATTGACTAAATAGCAGTAACTTAACTGTTTGGATTAATACCAAGATTCGCGACTGTTAAATTCGCATAACTCTGGCTAGCTGGCAATGCTGGGAGCGTCGACAAAGTTGCGCTATTTCATTATGCCGATGAGAATCAGTTGACCAAAACAAACTGATGCGCCTTTGCCACTCCATCAGTCACGAATTCAATCAAAATTTCGTCCTCGGGTTTCGTATCGTTTCCTCCCTGATGTAACTGTGTTTTAATCGTCGCACACGATCCCTCGATGTGTATACAACTTTTACAACTATTTATCAACCGTTAAAGTTTATCTGCCACTCGTCGTCGTAGATTTATAATCGGGGCGTAAAAAAAATATTGAATTCTCAAATTCCACTCTGGAAACAGCTTTTAGTTTTAAGAGCCCGTTGTATCATATTTGCGACTTTTCATAACCGTATATTTTTTTTCGTTCGTTCGCTCCGAGGAACTCGAACGCGTTTTCGTTCTTCTCTTGTTTCTAAGCCGATAAAAATTGATTCGTTACACGAATTTATTGGTCGTGTAAATTTTACGCGACGGCTTTCACGACAAAAATAATAGCTCCCCGAATTTGCGAAAACGCACATTGCCCCGGAGGTGCGACGCTGTAAATTTCACATCGCTGTCGATTCTCTGTTATACGTAGTCCTTATTTTGCTCGCGGCTTTTTTTTTCAACACTTCGCCCCGGAATTGGACTAAACTGACGACGTTTAATTTTTCATCTGGCGCTATTTTTTCAGTCCCTCTTGTGCCTTCCTCTTCGTTTCGCTACTCGTTCAAAGATTCTTTTCACCCTTTCCGTTTGAGGACTGCTTCACAATTGTTTGAAATTTCGAAATAATCTCGTTTCCGCTTATTTTACATGGCGCATCGAAGAAAAATCTCCCGGAGACGCTCGGAAATGCATCAGACTAACGTGAATGTTCGATTTGTCTCTCGGCGAAACGACGAACAGTTATAATAAAAGCGGTCGAAACGAACTAATTTCAACGACAGATCGACCGACAATTTTCTTCTACTCTGAAAAAAAGATAAAAAAAAGGAAGATGGTTATCAAAAAAAGATAAACGTAAAATTTTATTTGCCGTTTGGAATTTCATTAAAAAACTTATGTTTAAGGTAATCAAATAGTTACATTTCAATATTGTACGAGTGGCGGAAATACCGCAGATTTGTCACATAAAGAGGAGGTCTCGCAAGTTTGAATGTACTTTTCAAGTTTAAATACGTTTTACCATTTATATGCCGAAAAAACTGATCCTGCAGATGTACCGAAGTTGGTCGCGCCAAATTCATACTGCGCTTTGAATCCTCCTGCGCTACGCGGTGAAATCCATTTGAATTTTTTTTCCCCTACTCAACTTTTACATTCATAACATATTCCTGGTGAATAATTTTTTGCCGAGGACACACTCGATGATGAATATTATGACACGACTTCATATATGAAAGTCCCTGCAAAGCGCCTAGTTTTCGTTAGAATTGCGCGCTAAAGCTTACGAAACATAGATTAATGGTTTCAACCAAAAAGATAATTATAACCCTCGTTACGTGATTTAGCTTAATTAGTAGTTCTCGGTACAAGTTTTTACAGAAAATATCGTGTTCATATTGTGATTCCGGGAAATTTGCTTCCAATCAAAAATGTTATCGATTAGACAGTGATTATTGTTATTTTTTTTATTTTGCCGTCAACTGAAATCATATATTTGATTAAAAAAGGTAAAACAGAAATAAAATTTATGTTCCATTCAGAACGTTTATTAGATGATATTTGGGGAATAAAAAAATACTTTTTGAAACTTTTGGGTGGGTTTAAATGTGTTTGTGGAATTAATGGCCAATGAAGCAACCTCTGATTAAGAAAAGTTGGAAAATAATAAAAAAAATCACTTTGAACTTTAGTCAATGACTTAAAATAACTTTGTGTAAAAAATTAAACTCAGTTTTTTGAGAATTTATTATTTGTAAGTAAACTTTTATAGCTTCAGTGAAACGGGGAAAAAATTGGTTGAAAAATAAGGAAAAAGTCCATTTCTGCGAAGAATTCTTTTTATCAAATCGCATATACCCTTAAGTAACATGACAATGAACGCAGCGAACTTTTTCAATCGAATCGGAATATCGCGAAATAATAAAATGATCTATCAATAGAAATCGAAGACTGGGTGGAATCATCGGAGCTTAATATGTAAACTCTGTCAAGTGTTCGAAGCGAATCAATAAATTCCTCATTGTAAATAATATGAAATCCAAGATATAAAATGTTTGAACAAATAATACCCTTTCACTATAACGATCAAACATTGACGTTTCATTGTGTGTCTTTTTATTTTCTTTTCTTTTCTTAATTCTATATTTCATGCTCGGTTGACTCTGAATCAGTCGGTCAAAAAATTATCACAGATTATAAAATTGTATAGCTGAATATTTCATGTTCTAGTGATTACTATGAAAAAACGTTCCAGATCCAGTTTCTTGATCCAATTAGAGGTAAATAATTTGAAGATTCAATTGAAATTGTAAAATAGTAGCAAAACCAATTTGCCGTGGATTCAATTTAAGATAATTGTTTTTGGCTATTAGACAATAATTGTTGAAATTTGTTGCAATTTACAATTGGGTGAAATGCGATACACAAATTGTGCATTTTACAATGGAGAAAGGGATGGGTTGTGTGCCTGTAGAACGTCAGACCGCACTACTTAACTCTCAACGCAAACGGATTTCAGTCACGCTTTGCACACATGAGTTAATGTAACCTGAAGGCCTGTTTTATTTGTAACCTGAGCTGTAACAATTCGAATTGCATTTTTACAACATCAGACTCAGATTACAAATGAAAAAAAAAGGTACCGAAAAATTATTTTACATTTCAAATCTTCTCTCGAACACAAAAAGCTCGTCCGGGTAATTGCAACAGATGGGGCAAATGTGACAGTTCCGAAATTGCATTTACATATTCATTTTTAACTAAATTTATATACTAATTCGAACCTTTCCATTTAATTTTGCTTGAACAAAGAAAATTCAATTTTTTCGAAACAGCCAAAGTTGCAACAATTAACACGTTGTCACAACTACTCCAACTGGCTTGTTGTACTTTTTGAATTGGAAATAAGCAATGCAATATTTTGTTCAAAGCGTTTTCAACATATTTCCTTTTTTTTAGAATGAAAATTATAAAAGTACTTGTTCCATTTTTTTTAATTATTGGTTTTTTATTCATAGAAACATTTTCTCATTTGTTAAGAATAATTATTTGATGGTTCATGACGACAGGGGCGTCTTGGAAATTCATTCGTTTCAGCGGTTGCGAACGACTAAAATGGTCTTGTAGTTATGACAAACCCTATGATTTGGATTGCTATTGAAATGATAATTTTTGTCATACGAAAATGAAGAACTTGTTTTATAGCTTGCTAGGATTGTGCAGCATCCCTAAGCTGCAATTACCGCTGCTATTCACTTGTTGCGAACTCTCGAATAATTGTGTCTTTTGTTAACGTCTATTCGACTCTTAATTCACTGAAAGATCACGCTTCTTGCCTTTTCTTTATCGTAATCTTTTCGGCCGTGATAATTATTGCTGCTCGATAAGGGTACTTTTCAACTGTATCATACGTATGCAAAAATAAAAAAAAATATATACACCGTCGGTTTTTATATAAAGATTGGGTTTTTTAATTTTTTCGCCACCACCGTTTCGCATTTTTATTTCACATTGAAATTTTTCGTGGCGCTGAAAAATTCATATTCATTTCCATTTCCAAACAACATTTAGAACAGCTCAATCTTCGTTTTTGCTGAAAAAAATTCTACCAGCTGAAACACGTGAATGTTTATAAATATAAATTTTTAACGAATACCGTTGGCAATGATTTTCACAGTTATCGGAATATAATTAATGCGAGTAAATTCAATTGAATTGCGGTGATGAGGCGAACCGACGATTTGAAACAATAAATAACCCGGGCTTTCAACAATTCAACAATTAATTGAACTTTGATCGCTTTTTTTTATTATTATTCTCGAGTGAAAATAAGACATGAAATGGAGTGTCATTTATAATTTTAATCCACCAGCTAAAGCAGAACAAGTATAATAATAACAAAACGAGACTTTTAATCGATAGGACTGGCTTGTTAATCGCGCCAACATAAATAACGATCCAAAATTTTTAATCATAAGAATTTTGTGCTATGTTTTTTTACGTTTTCCGTTGACAGCCCAAGTAAAAACAAAATATTCTATAAAATATTTTGGTTCATCTGATGTCATTTTTCAGTTATATCATACAATATACAAAAATATATACTATATAATTAAAATATAAACTTAAATATTTCGTATAAAAAACTGTTCATATTTCGAACATTAATCGGAAAGATCTTATATGAATTAAATTAATTTTTTTAAATTAATTTTTATAAAAAATAAAAATATATTTTCCAAATATACTTTGACATATATTTTTGTCCGATTGAGCAATATTAAAATTGATGTTCCAAAATAAAATGAATATATTAATTGAACGGTAATCTTATAACTTGAATGACGAGTAGGAATTTTGCATGAGGATCTCAAAATTCTCACACTTCAATATAGCTGATGCTGAGTGTCCGGTGATTATTGATTAAGTTCAAAGTTAAGTGCACACTCAATTTACTTCTAATTCTGATTTCCGATCTAAACAGGATTGCTAGTGGAACCATAACGTTATTCACTAAACTCCTGAATATGGTTTCCAATTTATTTTCAACATAAACTTTCAGATTGAAAGTTAATGTACTGGAACTTGCACTGAGAAAAAAAGGGGGGGAGAAACAAAACATAAACGTCATATCTAAATCAAGCGGCCTCTTCCCTCGCGTTAAAATATTTCGTTTAAAAACAATTTCTTGCGCGATTTGTTGCAACAAAATTGCAGTTTTACAAAGCTCCACTCGACTTCTTATTTGCTATATGTGTGACGAGGGGATACTTGAGTGTGATCACGTGAGGTGGATTGAATGAGTCTCTCTTGTCTGATGAAAAGCAAGAACGATCGTTAATCCTTTAAGATTGTGCTTCTTTTGAATATCACCCCTCTCGGATTGTAAGCCAACCAGCGACGAGCAAGATTTTTACAGATTTTCATAAATAATACATTTGAAATCTTAACGCGACTGTTTGAATACACTCATTCCTCGAGATATTGCATTCCTCAGATACTCAACCCTGACTGGCAGGGCGAGTTCGTGAAAAAATTTTTCTCATCATCGTTTTTTAAAACCGCACATCTCTTTTTTAGAAGCCGCGTTGATACTCTATGGCGAATCGTGATTCCCGAGCTCAAATCCTTTCGTTATAACCATCGTCTCTTATTGATTTATCTGGCTGTTCGAAAATCTCCCAATCACACACGTGTACCGCATACCGATTTTCACTTTTCAACTTCCGATCCCTCATATTTTCTTGACATACAAAAAATTCAATTAAATTTCTCTGTGTCAGTTGTATATACTCTTGCGAGAATCCTCCTTGCGTGAGATTCGATGTTCATTACACTTCTCACATCGCGGCTAACCTTTTTTTTCGGGTCCTTCAAAACAACGAAACAAAAAGGAGCAAATGAAACTGTAACATGGAACCATAAATATCTCTGTGCCTCCGAGCAATCTGTAATCTGGGATTCGTTTTTCCGTGTTACTTCGAAATAGACAACTAATATCGAACAATTTTTACCCTCAACGATTTTACTGTCGACCGACAATTCGCTTTCATGACAAAAAAACATTACGGGATTCTGAAATGTATCCCATTTTTTTGTAGTAGGAAAAGTGTGTGCGAGAGAGAGAAAAAAAGAACTTTCTTCACAATTTCGACATTACAATTTCAAAAGATGGAAGTTTTTGTATCCATCTTATCTCCGTTTCAGACACTTCCTTAAGCTTATTTGCCGTTTATAAATATAATATCAGAATATAAAGTTGCTTGTTAAAGGTTTCAAGATTTATTTTACGCTATGCTTTTTCATTAATTTTCGCGGGAGTTTCGAGGGGTTTCTTGTGGTACTTGCAGCAGCCAATTTTTCACTCGACAACTTCATCAGTCGACGAAGGCAGATTTTGACGTTCGTAAAAGTTACGCAGGTCGATTTCAGGCTTGCACTTTGCAACCCCTCCATTTATTTTGATAATTGTAGTAATGATTGGAGATTTATCACGGCGCGACTTCACAGAAGACGTTCGTCGATCCGAAGAGGGACTTTTTACATTCTCGATTGATCGATTGCACCCGTACGTCGGTGTTATCAATCGTCTTGAAAATTTTAATGGCTCTTCGTAAAAGCTTCGATAAAATTTTCTCCAGCCCAACTTGTAAAATAAAATTTGTATGTTCGAATTTCAATATCAAGATCCGTATATGAAACTTTTTTTTTTTTTATAAAAAACGTCGTTTGATGAAAGAAATTCTATACGATTATATAAAGTGCATCGAAAATCCATTATTATAATACAGGTTTCATGACAAGGATATTTTATGAAAATTAAAACTGATGCCACCGCCTATAAAATAATCTGAATAATGAGATTCTGTTCAAATTTTTTTCGCGCGAAGGAGTAATTTTGCACGACACGTCAAATTACAACGGTTTATTTTAATCAAAATCATTTCATACCAAGTTAAACAAAAAAAAAATACATATACATTCCAATGAAAATTTATATACCAATTTTTTGTAATAATTTTTATATGTAATTTTTAATTTTTATATGTAATTTTTAATTTTTATATTTAATTTACAATTTTCATATTTAATTTATACATATATATATTTCATATTACATTGATGGTTTAAACTTTCATTCTATTTTAGAGTTTTATATTTCAATTATTTAACAAGTTAGTTTCGATCCAAAATTGTTGGTGAAATGAAATGAAAACCGAATACTGTTCGAACGACATTCTGTCGAACTTCTGATGATCGATTTTTGTCAGAAGATTGACTCTTGAATGTTGCCCAACTAAGGCCCTTTTAAACGCGCGTGGCGACGGTCATTTTGACGAAAGACACTTTTAGGGCGATGATCACGTCATTCAAAATTCTGTGAGAGATCCTCTTCAAAGGCATACTTTATCAAACAATAATAAAACCAACGAGTACTCTCAAAATCTTCAGTTCAACGCAGATCACGAGTTAGACTAATTAAGCTTAATTAGCTGCAACTGCGACGAACACTGTAAACAGTCAAGTGACAAAAATATACGTTATTCATTCTAAATAGGAGTTTGTCGCAATTTCATTTCCCAGTCTGGGATAAGCATAACAATCGTATCACGAAAAAAGCCAAACGGACCGGGACAGCGTATTTTGTCGAACCTGAAACAAGCAAAAATATATATTTACAAAGGACTCAATTTAAAGATTCTATCAATTCGAATTCAAATTGTCTCTGACAATTTAAATTGTGTTTGTGTAATTCATTCCTGCGACGTCAGTTATTTTTTTTTCATACGTCTAACGATTTTCACATGGTAGACGGTTGTTTTTTTTTACACAGACATGACAATGAGGTTGATACAGCTTTCTGTTTTGTCTTTGCCGTAGCGCCACAAAAGAAATGATATATATTTCTATTGTAAATATACTCTAATACATGCACACATGCTACCAACGCTGAAAGTCTTGAAACGAACCTTGTGCTGCGAGTAGAATGGAACAGTGTTTCCCAATCTTTTTTTTCTCCTACACGGCACAGTTTTTAGCGCCCGGCAATGCTCACATTTGTTTTACTTTGTTTTGCTGCAGTTACCGACCACTGAAACAGGGGTTTACGCTGTGATTCACTATAGTCAATTTGTAACACTTTGAAAATATCTATTGTACTTTAACTAAACAAAAAATAAATAAATAAATAAAAAATAATAATAATAATAAAATAAAGAGAAAAGAAAAAAAATTCCACGGTTATCGATGAAATGTTTTTTTTTGTCGCTGTCCGCAGTAGTTCAGCCAGGGCTAAGTCAGACACAAGAATCTACTCG
This sequence comes from Trissolcus basalis, assembly GCA_025266255.1. Classification (NCBI taxonomy): domain Eukaryota; kingdom Metazoa; phylum Arthropoda; class Insecta; order Hymenoptera; family Scelionidae; genus Trissolcus; species Trissolcus basalis. The sequence goes on from JAAMPD010002192.1 coordinate 91,222, forward strand.
TTTGAATGGATGCAATATTTTTTGATTCGATCGTAAAAAAAAGGGAATCAACTTTATGAGTCATCGGTTATCGAAATATCACAAGGGCAAATCGAAACAATGAAAACGGACGGTTTTAAATAGAATGGCGAAAAAAAGCGCGCGTTCCAATTGCGTGAGCTTATTCTTGTCCAATTAATACATTTCGTGAGTGGTGAAACGCGAAAAATATAACAAAAATAACGTTGAATTTGCTGTGCATGCACGAGCGAATCACCCAAACAATGTAATACGTGAATGTTTTTCGACTGATATCTCGAGAGGTGCTTTGAACGCAAAGCGATCATGAATTGTATACAAAAAACTGTACTCATCCTTCGAGTACATTTATTAAACTGCTCCACAGTTTTTTTTCACTTTTGATCAGCAGCTTTCTCGCCCCTCTCGTTTTTTTTCTGAAGTTTTATTTTTTTAATTTCATTTTATTTGAAAGTTCCCTCGGTCGGTATTTTTATTTCTTTATTTTTGACGACGAGATTTAACGGGCGTCACACAACTTCGAAGTCATAAAGATCTTCGGAAAACAATTACCAGGACACTTAAAAACTCAGACAACCGGTACTCTCGGCTTCACTTCCGGGTTTTGGAATTTCAGTTACACTTGCGATTAATCTGGCTTCCACATACCTTACTCTGATTAAGTTAGCGTGAAGTAAGATTATCGATAAACGAAGTTAATGCGAGTCCATTTGATATGTGCCTAATAAATTCCATTTTCTGATTAATTTCAAATCAATTGGTTCTCAGCTCGAAATGGATTTGACCAACATTTTCAACCACAAAAGAAAACTGGCAACAATTTGAGTTATTGCTTATGATCATAACGATTGTGAAAAAAAAAACGCTTGACTTTTTTTCGACACGTGGCTTAGATGCAATATGTTACGAAAGGTTATTATAACACTTGACACGACATCCCCGAGGACACATCTATCTGAAAACCTCTTTTATAAATATAGCCAGATGTCGACTCGATACGGTCAAATAACGATGATTCGGGTAATCTTGACAAAACCGCATTATGATAAATTTCGATTGGAAATTTTTTCCCCTTCGTTCACCTTGTCGTACATTAAAAATAACCAATTTTTTGTCTATCGTGTTCAACCTTTTATCATTTATCATTATTTATTTTGCATTTATATTTATATCTGGTTTTTTTTGTTTTTATTATTTTGTAGAATGATTTTTAGTAAGTTTTGCAATAAGCAAACGTGAGAAAAATTGAACCCACACGGACAAAGATATATTTTGAGTTATATTTAAAATATATATTATATAAATAAAATATAAACTTATATATTTCGATATAAACTGTTTATATTTAAAAATATAAAAGCGGCAAGATCTTATATAAATTAAATATAAATTTTTTATATAAATTATGTAAAAAAATATATTTAAAATATAATTTTTGCATATATTTTGACTTATATTTTTGTCCGTGTGGGATATATTGTAAATCTATTGATAAATATAGACACTATATATGATCTTTTTTACTAGGGACACATAAAATCAGATGTCATGTTAGGAATTATATATAGAACAATAATTATCATAAATTCCGCTATACAGGAATATATATTTTAATCCATGTGAGATTGATTTTTACCAAACACTTTTATTCCAACCAGTCGTAATTTGCCGGTTCAATTTTTACCTTTCGTATTTACAATCACTTAACTCGGCATGTCCTGACTAATCGATCGCCACTAGCTTTAAACGTCAGCGTAACGATGTTACCTGTCGCACACCCGATTCGAGCTGAGATATGTAGTCATTCGATTAGTATTACGCACTGTTTCAATCTTTGGGTGCATCGCTGATAATGACGACAGTTATGAATTTCAAATGAAACCTGATATCTCCATCTAACGACACCATCCGCCGCTCACTGTTTTACATTTTTTTACAATCCTTGATCAAGAACGAAAAAAAAAAAAATCAAAAAAAAACTAAAACCAAAAAAAAACAGAACGAAAGACAGAAAAAGAACTTGCAAAAAATTGTTCGAAAAAACGTTACAAAGTAAGTTCGTCGAAGCAATGTTTTTAATAACCGGATGTCTTCAATTTCATTGAAAATGAACGTGAGAAGGGAATCGACATCAAAATGTATCAATTATCATGAGATCAAATCGAATTCTCGACGTGAGTAAACTGTCGGCATGTTAAAACTCGGACGGATAATTGAAGAACCCACAAGAAGATCTCCTCTTATGTTACGTGTTTCCAACGTGTCCTTCCGTCCCTGAGACGTTTGCACCGCCAACGTTATTTGAAACATGACTTTTTGTTTGCGCGACAGTGAATGAACGTAATTTTACTTCGTAGAACACAATTCGACCGAGGTCATTTGAAGATGTTTAAACACGGTCAATTAGATGTGGTATGTCAAAAATATCCATGCAAGCATATATATAATTGATCAGTCATATATATAATTGGTAAAATATATCTGTGGGAGTATATATGATTGATCAATCATATGCAGTTGGTCAATTATATATGGCCATTCAAATATGTATGTGCAAGCATATATACGGTCATCCAAATATATATGTGCAAGCATATATAGTTGGTCAATCATATATGGTTGGTTAATTATATATGTGCAAACCTATATGATTGGTCTAACAATCTGTATGAGCATACATTAGGATTGGTCATATATATCTGAGCAAGTAAATATAGTCGGTCAATTATATATGTTTATACAAATATATATGTACTGGCATATATAGTTAGTAGTCAAATACACATATGGTTGGTTAAATATATTTGTACAAGCATATAAGATTTGTCAATTAGATAAAGTTGGTCAATCATATATAGTTGGTTGATTATATATATACAAACAGACATGATTGGTCAAGCATATATCGTTGGCCATTTCTATATATAGTTGGTCAAACATATCTGTATGAACATATATAATTGTTCAATCATATATGACTTAATTATATATAAATGAAGAATATTTAATATCGAATTTTTTTTGTTCAAAAGACATAAATTCTGTTGAAACGAAAACAATATTTATGTTACGTGTTTTTAACGTGTCCTTTCGTCCCTGAGACGTTTGCACCGCCAACGTCATTCGAAACACGACGTTTAGTTTGCGCGACCATGAATGAACGTAATTTTGATTTCGTCGAACAATTCGGCCGAGGCCATTTGATGATGTTTAAACACACGGTCTGCGGCGCGGAACGAGCGTGTCTTGATAATGTATAGTGAATGATTAACTATCGATACCGATCAATGATGAACGCGCAAGTATCGTTTTACGAGAACCATTAATTCCGAGTTTACAACGCGTACTCTATATTCTCACGCGCGGCGGTCATTGAATTGCACATTGAATACAGTGTCACTGAACCGTTCGACGAACAAAAAACTATGAAAAAAAAAACGTAAAACAACCTTTAATTGAGAGAGTAAATCAAATTAAATGATTTTTTTTATCATCAACTGATAAAAAGATTGAGGCAGACGGACAATAGCATAAAACTGCGCGCAGCTAAAAGGAATACAAAAATAACAAATTTTTATACATCCCAAAATGAATATCGCTTGTAAAAGCAATTTATTAACAGTTATTAAAAAGAATGGACGGATTGTTATTATTATTTTCTCCTGTTTAAAAATTTTGTTTGTTTGTACAATGGTAATATATTCTCCGATTGTCGTCGATTATGAAGAGTCCAAACTCGGAAGTTGTACTCTAATTATAAACACGAAGTTGGAAATAGTTAAATTGGTGCAAGTTTTGTGTGGGGACATCTAACAAAATAATTGGTGCGGGAGGTAAACACAATTTAAATGGAATAGGGGCGAGTGGAAAAGGCAAGTTTTTAATAAAGTTCCAAATGGGTCCTATAAAAAGATATTGTCACGCATTAAATCATGCATTTACGGGGCAGCGGACAAAGGAAAACGTTTTGGGCAGCCAAAACCATAAATCCGTTCGCGCGGTGAATTAATTGTACTAGTAGCTGAAACTCGTTGCAAACTAAACTAATCTAAACTCGTTCTACTCTGACACCGTGAGGAAACGTGTAAAGTCTTGGATACTCTTGGAGCAGAGCTACAACGCGACAAGAGTATCTGGCTATACGTCTGACGAGTTTCTTAAAAGCGAAATACCTCCTCTAGTTCAAATTCAACTGATTCGTTTGATTTGCTCGATAAATTTCATTTCTCTAACGGCTTAGCAAAAATAAATGTCTATATATTTGTAAATTTATATTTGGCTTGATATTTATGTTTGTATGTATATTAAATCTAACAGATTATATATGATTGACCCAATATATTTATCTCATTTAGAATTATATATGCTTGTACAGATATATTTAAGCGACCATATATACATGATCGACAACAAATGTAAGTATGAATACATTTAATCAATCATATATGACTGACCAACCATATATTGTCGCTCAGATATATTTGATCAACTATGTATGTTTATACTTTTATATTTGAATCAACTATATCTGATTGACCGATTATATACACTCGCACAAAATATTTGATTCTCCATATATTTCTGCAAATATATATTTAATCAACCATATATATGATTGAAAAACCATATATGTAGCCACATATCTACTCATATAGATATGTTTGACCAACCATATATGTTTGCATATATTTATTTACCAAGTCATATATGATTGACCAACCTCATATATAAATAGTATACACATATTTAGCTGAACAAATTCATTTTTGATCAACCATATATAAGCTTGCATATATGTTTACATATAAAAAAATTGTAACCCGGATAAATTGTATTTCGTATCGAAACACAATCATAACAATAAACTAAGAGTCAGTCTCATATTTTATCAAAGCTGAGTAGTGTTTAGACATTTTGAATGTTCTATTCGTTTTTATCATTTCCGGCTGCTGTTTTCGTTTCACGGCAATGCCAACGAAATACGCTATTCTTAATCTTTCATTTTCACGAGTAAAATAATATTTCACGGAAACTTAAGATAACTTTATGATTTATGACTGTTACTTACCCGCGGCCCTCGCAATCGTATTTTGGAATTTTCAATTTAAATAATATATTTTCTTAAGTCGTTGTAAATATCGCACCGATAAAGAATTTATGGCAAAAACATAAATGCTTTTTCAAAGTGAAATACTGTGAGCGTGATCCGCGATTTGTATCATTTTTTTGTGCTTTTGTTTTCGTTTCAATTGTTTTTGAAACCTGAATTCAGAAAAATGATAACTGCAAAACTGGTGTCATATATTGCAAAACATTTTTATATCAAATCATCTGCGAAAAACATTTTTGCTCGATGCAATCGAACGGACAACAAAAAATAATTCTTTTTCTATGCTCACTTTTTAAATTGTTTTCAATAAGGCTAACTGGGGTAATTGAACGAAAAAAAAAACAAAAAAATAATAATAATAATAACAAAAAAATTGACGTTTCAATTTGATCGGTTTCAATGAATAAAAATTGTTTGATCGTTCTCTTCATTTTTGGTCTTGATAATCAGTGACAAATTACCCTATTGTCACTATTACCCAAATTCAAGAAAAAGATGTTTTTTTCCTTTGAATTAAATTTGATTTAATTAAATACGTTTATGAAAACATATATGGGTGGTCAATCATATATGGTTGATTACATAAATATATGCAAAAATATATGGTTGGTCGAATATATCTTAGCAAGAATTTATTAATTCTAAATATAATTCGTCAATTATATACGTTTATTCAAATATAAGTGCAAGCATATATAGGTGGTCAATTATTCATATACAGTTGTTCAAATATATCTGTAAAAACTTAAATGATTGATCAATCATATAAAATCGGTCAATCATATATACATGGTTGGTTAAATATATATGTACGAGTGAATATATTCTGTCAATTATGTATGGTTTTTCAGATATGTATGTACAAGCATATATAGTTGTTCAATCATATATTTGGTTCGTTAAATATATCTATACAAGCATATATGATTGATTAATCATATATAGTTGCTTGAATATAAATGAAGAACATTTTTCACTGATTTTTTAAACATGAATTCTGTTGAAACGAAAAGAACCGTTCTGATCATTTGGGTAATTTAATGATCCGATTATTCCAACGTGGATTTTCATAGCGCCAGTATTTAACGTCGTTGCAGAGAAGTCCGTGTCTTCAGCATTATTGCAATTTGACCGTCGATCATTTTCATTACGCTTTTGCGATAATGCAATTAAGTACCTGCTGGGAAGAAGCTTTCGTCATTCCTCGTACTTGGAATTTAAATAAAATCAATTTGCGCCAGCGTAGGCAAATGTTGACTCAAAGCATTTCAACGCGACTGACTGCACGAGATAGGGGACTCACAAATGCTTCTGCCACAAAATGGAGGAAAATGGTTGATAGGGACGTTTTATACGTGGCATTTCAATCCATTTGCAAACCAAATTGCCATTATTGATGCTAATAACTGTACAACAGGCTCTTTTCTTCTTCAACACTTTTTCTTTGTCCAAGATTTTCCTCTGTCTTCCATTAGTTTGACCCTACAATCAACATTTATATGTTATGAAACTATTTCAGATAATTTGCTCGTCAATATTTGTTATAACAAAATATAGATTTTTATAGAAATGAAAAATTCGTTATTTTTAAGAATCTCTTAATTATAAGTTATTAATTTATACGAAGATACACACATACCCATTGGACTTCAATTTTGAGAAAATAATTTGCCAAGTTGACGAAAAATTTACTCTCTGAGATAGGCACTTATTTTGAGGTTAGAAAGTTGATAACTTTGGATTGATCATTTTGAAGGTTAGAAAATATAGATTTTTTTTAAAACGATATATGAAGGTACATGTGGTTCTAAAGAATTGAATGCTTGTTTCAAAAAATGGTCGACCCGAACAAATAAAACGATATTTCTCTTTTAACCTGATAGTACAAAAAAACACCATATCAAGATTTTTCAAGAATTTTTTTTCAGGAACTTATTAAGAAAAATTATCAATATTTCATTTGAATAACAATTAAACAATTTGAATCTGAAAACACGAAAACAATAACTTGAAAATGAATTAAATGTGATTCTAAATTACGATCAATAGTCACTGATTTGACTGCTTAACAACTTTAAAATTGGCATTTGCACATACCTAAAAATTAAAAAAATATTTTTACCTCAGGGAAAAGAAAAAAAATATTTTTTTCTTTCATGATTTTGACATGTTATTTTATCAGTTAGGTAGAAAGCGTAATTTTCAGATTGGAAATAAAATGACGCAAAATCAACATAATATTTTTTCGTTTGATGATTACTGACCGGGGTTAAAGAATTTGTGTTCAAATTGTCGAACGGACTCAAAGAGTAAAAATGTAGATCGTAAATTCGGTAAGTGAATAGAAACATATTTGCGGATAAAAATATGACTGCCAGCTTAAAATCACGTGCTTGAAATTTGCCGCATGAATAGATGGTAATTCTACACCATTAAAATGAGAGATATGGTAGATCGAGACAATGTGGGTAAACCTAATCCGTAACACGAGCGCCAAGGCTCTCCTGGGTCTATGCGTTTTGAAATATTATATCCCGTGTATACGTTATGGGGCTTTCAAATAATTTGTAATTATTGGCGTTCGCTTATATTGAATCGAATATGTGGATTTAATAATCACGAATTATTCAATTAATTTGAATGCGAAATCGCGCGCAAAATCATCCTAGAAGGTGATATTCACGTTCGGAAGCCTTATTATAACAGAAACCGCTATATATATCTTTGCAACCATATATGTCTGCGTGTACAACCATATATTCTTGCATATCAATATTTGATTATACATTCTCACATAAGTACGACTAACTATATATGATATTGATCATATAAGATTTGATCAATTATATATATTTGCACAGATATATATATATATATATATAACCAACCATATATGCTTGCATTGATATGTTGTACTAACATTATATAATTGACCAATACATATTGAGAATATATATATATATATTCTCTCACATAGATATATTTAAACAATCATATATGATTGACCAATCATATATAATTACACAGATATGTTTGGTCAACCATATATTTTTACCCATATATATTTAATCATAAACCAAAACCATATGATTGACAAACCATATATGTTTGCAAAAATATATTTAATTATTCATATATGATTGACCAATCATATATGCTCGTTCAGATATGTTTGACTAATTATATGTACTTTAAATGAGAACCTAATGGCACAGTAATAATTAAATTATTAGACTCAAATAACAAATTTGACAAAGTTTGAATTGGAATGTACCAGACACAATATTTATATTCAATTAACCAAATACAATTGAATATATATGTTTGACTGCTCCGTTCAAATGGGGTTTTTCGTTTGAAGAAAATTTCGTGACGGAAATAAAATAATCGTATTTGTGGGGTCTGTCTTTGCCTTCGACAAAACGCTGCCTATTTGAGTTTGGGATGTTTCTAGCCCAGGCGGCGTTTTTAAGGTCGCAAATACCACGCTTTGTATAAGACACCACGGATTTGCCTTACCGTGGCAATCCACGCGTCTGATTGGAAATCACAGTGAATCAGCTCGACATAAATCGCTTCGCTCGTTTGTCTATACACGTTTTCAGGGGTACTCTGGGCGTTTGAAAGGATCACCGGACGTTCAATCTCGTCTGGTACCAGGGAAATGGGAAGTATCCGAATTGCAAGAGCCTTATTTGAGATAAGTAGAAGCAATAGAATAGAATGCAATGAGTGTAATGCCGGACCAATGGTTTGCTGCCATTACACTCTTTACGTGCGCACGAAGACGTATGTGAATCCAAACGTATAAATACTAGAAGAAAGTCGTCCATCCAGTTCTTTTCGATCCTTTAAACTGATAAGTGGCACCGAGTGTCGCAAAATCCCCCGTCCGTAAGCTTGACAAATCAAAGACTAAACGATCATCAATTTCATTCACAAATACCTCTGCAGTGTAAGGAATTTCTATTTCTCTTACTGACATATAACGAGATGTTTGCCTCGGTTTATTACTTCTATACAGTCCTCGAATGGCTTCATGAGGGTAGTCGCCTGAAAAATGTCAGTTTTCGTTTCGACTTATTTAATTGTGATTGAAATCGTGCTTTGGTTTGTACACGTTTGAAAAATTCCATTTGTTAAGAAAATGTATGTTTTTTTTTGCCCTGAAAAATTATGCCAAACAATTTAGTAAAACTGACAAGTATAACCGAGTATGAACAAAATAGTAAAAAAAATTAGAATATAAAAGGTTGTGATATAAAAATCCATCGTTCATTTCTATCGTAAAATAAAATTTACTTCATCGTAAATATATAGTAATAAATCATTTTTATATTTATGATTATAATTATGCTATTATGAATAATTTTTCTCAAATATAGAATAAATACGTGTTCCATAAAATTTCTTTTATCAATTTCGAAAATATATATTACAGATATAATTTTTGGTCGGAAATATATTTACTTTATTTCGACATATATTTTTGTGTATATGTTGGTATATCTTTTCTTCCGTGAGGGCGTGCAGATTAGAATCTTTGACAGGTGACAATTCTTCATTATAGAAACATCCTTGTATTGGTTGATCTTGAAAGTCTTTGAGAAGATAAATGTATGTATGATTTTGTATGTTTTGTTTTTAGTTGAGGAAAAAATGCTATTGAGAAATAGACAAATACACATGACGTGTGACAACAAAAGTGATATATAATTCTTGATAGCGACGTCGGGTCATTAAATTTTACTCGTTTAATGACTTACGATGAAAGCGCCCCTACCTCCATTGTCGTGGACGTTTCTAAAAAATGAATCGCTCCTTATCTCGCTGTGTGGCCCATCACACACGTAGAGCTAAAAAAATGTTCATAATTTAGTGGTACGAGATTTGTATTGAAGCTTTAGGTGGAGTCAATTTTGTGATCAATCATATTCATTGATGCGAAAGAAAAAATTTGTAATCATTGCCGTAGGCGGATGCAGATTTGAATTTTTTATGAATTTGTAACTGTTCTGAGTGTAGAAATAATTGGGTCCTCCAATTAATTTTTTGTAACCTTCGTCAGTTTAAAATGGACTGAGATTCTTTACTTTTATTTTTTTCAAAATTTTCGTTTTGCTAAAGAAGTTAGTCGGTAATCTTCTTATGCTATTTTCGTTATTTTTGTCATTTTTGTTGAAAATAATTGGGTCGTTACGTTTTTTTTAATTTACATTTTTCAGAAGATTATTACCATGATATTCAACCAGTTTTGCAACTTTGTGAACGAAACAATAAACGCGAGTTGGTATCACCTTTTTATGATTACTAATTTTTACTTATTAGCACTTCTAAATATTACTAATGCAAAGTGTCTCTGTAAATTATGCAGAGTCTACGTGCTCTCATATAACTTTATTAAGCCAAGCAATTTGGTCGTGACCATACCCAACTTAACCTGCGGTTCTTCTCGTTAGCGTTTGCCACCTATCTGGCGCGTCTCACTTTCTTGTGGCAGCAGATCTACTGAAATTTTTAATTGATACGCCGAATCAATTTGATGGAATGAAATTCATCACTCCAAGCCTGGCTTCTATAGATATAGATTTTCCATCATGAACCAAATTTAATGAAATTAAAATCCTAATGAATAGTATGTCGCAAAAGTAATTCGATTTAACTTTCATTAGAGAACTTTTAAAGTTTTTACCCTATTATGTGCCATCAATTTTTTTGTCCGTCGTAATTGAATTCACAACAAACAGAAGGGTCAATTCGAACCGGCAACACAATTTTTCGTCGCATGTGCAAAAATGTGAATCAAAAGTTGTGTCAGTGAATTTCGCACGTTACATTTCTGTCAACTATTTTCGTCCAACTATATTTTCAAAGTCCCTTTCTGCGTCAAACCGTGCCACTTTGGGAACATGAATATTTAATAAAAAAATGTCTGCTTGAAAAGAAAAAAAAGGAAAAACAAAAAGATTTTTAGCTACATACGATCATTTATGAGCCGTCGTAATATGTTCACGTCAAGTTTAGTCAGTGAAGTTTACGAACTTTCTTTATATTACTTCGGCAATATTTTCTCTAACTGACTGTGATGAAAGAAATGTCAAAATTTTTTGCCATGCTACACAGACGCTGACACAGAGATTAATTCCACGTCTGGATTTGCGCAAAATGTTAACAAAATGAAAAAAAAAAAAACGACCTAGGTTGTGAAATTTACTTCAATTTTATTCAATCAAATAAATACACAAATAAAGTACAACGTTCCTCTTCATTGAGAAAATTCAGATCAAATTACAAATTTAAATGATATCACGAGACACATTCTGTAAAAATGTCAACATTTTGTATCATTTAGTTATTGAGATATTTATTTTCAAATTATTAAGAAATTAAAATAAAGAAGGCAATATATGGCAACGTCGCAATATCGTGACAATTTTAAATTTCGTATAAATATCAGATGGTATCGACAATGTTTTTAAATAGCGTCAGACATTTCTCATCAATAAGTGATAACCGAATAATTATTATTTATTATTTTTTATTAAAGTAACAATAATTATTCATTTTTTAATCACCTTCGAATTGTAACAGTTCGTGTCTCCCCACTCCCATGCGACGTTGCCAGGTTTAGTTATTAGTGAAACTATCCAAATCGGAGTAGAAAAAATAAAAAAAATATTTTTTCAAAATATAGGAAACAGTAAGCCGTAATCAACTGACAAAATATTGAAATACCTTTTGAAATCACATTTCAAATTTCATAACGACCAAAAATTGTTTTTGTCAAATAGTTGACTTGCTAGGTTATGTTCGTACCTCCAAAATAGTCACCAATTTTTGTCGTACATTTGCGACTCCACAGAAAAGGTAACAAACCAAGTTAAAATATACTAATTACCGAAGTTTCACGAATTTCCCCGAGATAATTGTTGTCCTTTGGAGATAAAATACAATGAGTTCACCGCGCGCCTGATAACGGACACAAACAAAGACAGTGGTTAATGTGCGCGTTGCGAAAACGAGAAGTTTATTTACACCTTTGCGGAGTACGTTTCTCGAGATGCGTACGCGACTTCATTGCTTCGCTTGCAACTCCGTACATCTTTTTTGGGCCGCCAACTGAATCATAACTGGTTTATACGTGTTGCATTTAGTCGCGTGCTTACACCGTAGAAGTAATGCCGCAAATATAACGTTATCGGTTGTACGCGCGACATTTCAAGACCATAAAGATGGAAATTCACTGTCCTTACGCTCGTTGGCCATTTCCTTCCAAGCGTAATCTTACTTCAGTTTCTTTTACATTACGGATTCATGCTTTTTTGTCGACTCTCTTTTTTCTTTTTTTTGTTTCTCAAATTGCACTTTTCAAACACCCATCTGGACAAAAATATATTCTAGTTGCATAATTTTGTTTTGCATTGATTTCCGGGGTACCTTTTTCATAATTGATGCTCAAATCATTTTTACATCTCGCTTATATATAGAATTGTAGAAAAATATTCTTACCGTTGGGGTTGTTACAATGAGAGAAAAGAACAATAATTTTTACCAAACTATTCAGTAAATTAGGGATATAAGCTATTTCGAATGAAAATTACTAAACTGTTCAGTTAAAGATACTACAAAATTAGATGATTTATATCAAATGTTTAGTTTCTTTCAATTTTTACCAAACAGTTTGATAATTTTTTTTTCAAAATGTCTTACACGTCCCTAATTTACTAAATAGTTTAGTAAAAATTATTTTTCTTTTCTCTCAGTGTATAAAAAAATATTGATTGTTACAGAAATGAACAATTTTGATTTTTAATAATCTCTAGATTGTATTAATAATCAATATAATTAATTATTAATATAATAATTAAATATTGAAGAAATTATGATAAAATTAATTATTATTATTATAACTGAAATTGATTATTATATATTATATATCATATAATATAATATTATATATTTAATCCTATTATTATAATTACCCGCACGGACGAAATATATTTTTCGTGTAGAAAATATATTCCGGCAATAAGTATAATATTTAATTTATACTTTTTTTATAAATTCCATTATATCAATTTATAAAATATATATAAAATAGAATATATTTTATTCTGACCCTAAACATGAAAACAGTAACTTACTATTAAATTGAAGTTAAATTAAACGTGATTTTGAATTATTTTCATATTTAGTCGCTGAGTTGGCTTGTATGAGTTAAAAAATTTCTCGTACGATAAATAATCGTATTTTTGTTCTGTATTAAAATGTTTGATCGTATAAATTCAGATGGTGTACGGGCACAGGGGACAAAATATATCACATGTGTCAAATACATAATAACATAAGACCCTGAATATATAAATGCATAACGATCGAGTTCATTTTACATTTGCATCTGTATGTATATCATATCTACATGCTGATAGTCATTGAATGCACTTATACTTCAGAATATCAGTTTTACTGCTGTGTCTGCGCTGCACAAACGCAAGTCAATATTTCATCATATATTCGAGGGGGGAGGTGAGGTTAGGGTGCTTCGAGTCTATCCTTATACCTTGTCGGAGGGTTTCAAGTACACCGCTCGGAGCTCGAAATTCATTGTTATTACTTCTCTGAATCCAAATGGTTCAATCAATCCCTAGTAAAAATTCATTTATATTTTTGCCAAGTTCAAAAGTGGCGCTGACCAGACTTCGGCCAGGATCACTGGATTATACCTAGATATTGGCTCGTAAATTCTAACTAGTCCTTTTTTTACAATCGAAAATGTGGTCAAGATTTGAAATTAAAAAACTTTTTCAAACTGCAATAGTTATTTAAGTTTGACTATCCAAGTTCTAGTGAGTATTTTTTCTTCTTAACTTTTTTTAAGGCGGGTCATTCTGTACAGTCAAAACTGTGTTTTTCAAATAATAATTATATAGTCAATGAAAATAAAATTACTGAATCAAATTTTTTACTACTTTTACATTTCGTTTATTGACGATTTTTGTGTTTTATGTTTAAAATAAATAATTTCTTTGAGTTCTCTAAATTTTTTACCTTTAAGAAATGTTTATATAGTTTCTAACGTTTTATTTATAATGACTTTGATTAATATTCAATTGTTTTTATTAACTGACTCTCCATGAAAATGTTACAGACCAAATTATATTAGTTATTACGTCCACGATTATTGTTTTTGTGGAGTTGTCGATGGCACTGTGCAAATTTACTGCCTTCTTTGCATTTCTTTGTAGAGGCTTTAGCTGTAAAAGAAAATAAAAGTTGTTACTCTTGTAATTTCAATTGGTTTGATCGTCCATTTCATCATTTCATTAACGATCACTAGAAAAATGTTTTTTTAATGATTAAATGAAAGTGATATTAAAAAATAAATAGTATATTGAAAACTTGTATCTCATAAGAAGTTGCCGGAAGTAAATTAAGACATGACAAAAATCCTTATAAAAAATAATAACACGGAGTTAAGAAAATAACACGAATTAGTTACATATACTTACTATTTTTCACACACTCTTCCCACTGCTTGACGTGTTCATATTTACGACAGTCGCCAGTTTCTTCGCATTGCCGTTTGATGTCCTCTACGTTGAATTTCTGAAAAAATGTATTCAAAATAATTTCATCATACAACAGTATTTTTTTTTTTTTTTAATTGTAAAAAATATTCTCAAACTGTTTGTATTTATATTTTCTGTTTCTTAAAAAAATTTACAAGCGACTGCTTCAGTCATTCAACTGTTAATAATCTTAAGAAACAAACATGATTTGCAAACGTATACCTTTTTCAATGCGTTTGTCACGCATTCACTGAAACATGCTTCTGTATCTGTTATTTGTTCACGTTTATCTGAAAATAAATAAACAATGTTTATTTCGTTTTCATATAAAAATGTTCATAAAATGTTCACTGCCATTTTTTCGTAAGTGACTGTAGAAGACACTGTCGTGTCTTTCACTTGTTATTATACACTGAGAATAAGAAGGAACGATTGTGGAAATTTGCCAAAGTCTTAGAAAATCGAGCTTCAAATTTTTCTTTTTGAAAATTCGTTCTCGTTTTTCAGAATTTTTATATTTTTAATTTAAAATATTATTATTACTATTTTTGTGGAACATTCATGAATATTACAAATATATTCATATACAAAAATACATAAATATACACAAAAATATATATTCAAAAAATATATCCGTATATAATCTACATGTAATTTATTTATAAATAAAGCGACAATGAATTATATGAATTTTAATTAAAAATGATATTTATATGAAAAATATACCATTAAAATATATTTATATGTATATTTTTGTCCTTGAGGAAGATGTATAAGATTTTTGAACTGTCACTTCTCAAATTATAATAATTTTAATGTTCACTAACCTTCAAATTTAAATCCAGTTTCTTCCATGCACTTTTGTATGAATTCCGGTGGTCCTTTGCCGTCACGAGGACCACCGCCATTTGGACCACCGCCTTGACCGCCTCGCTGTGGAATTCCAGCGACGAGTCCCTATCAAAAAAAATGTTGCACTTTTTATAAATTTTCATTATTTTATTACCATATAAGATTTTCAAAAGGATTTTACACATTTTGAAAACGTTCACTATGGTAATTTATACAATTCAAGTATGATAAATTCGTTAGTAGAAGAATCTATGAATTCAGACAATCATATATAAAATATAATATATGAAATTTGTGACATTGATAAACGACAATTTATAAAATTTAGGTAATATTTTATAAAGTCAAGATTGTTCACAAAAACTACTTGCTTTAAAAACCAAAAACACGTTTTTTACTAAATTATAAAAAAATATTAAATATACTATGAAATATACCATAAAATATGAAATATAATATGAAATATATGATATTAAATTAATACATTTTATGAAATTTAGGTTATATTTTACACAGTTAAAATTATATTATTTTGTTTTTGAGTAGAATTTTTCCATTATCAGAAATTTGTGTAAATAAAGCAAATGAGGTTGTTAAAAATATACTTACAATTGCGAAAATACAGAGAGCAAAGCTAACACGCGTCATGTTTGGATGATTTAATGAAACTAGCAAAAGTCATGCGCTTATATACCTCAAAATTTGATTACATTGAATGATCGCATCCGTGGCAGACCAGAAATATGTTTTTTTCCGAAATAATCACTCGTCAACGATGCAATTATGTAAACACACATTTTAATGTACAATTTATATTTCACATTTAACAACTGGAAGCGCTGATAATATTCATCATTCCTGCACATTATTTCCGTGCATTTTTATCATTTTTATTTACACTAAATTTTTTATTATATTATGTTACACAATGGAAATATTATGACTTTTGAAAAATATTCTAGCTCCTGCAAGGAGAAAACTGACGCAAAAATATTTACGTAATTTACTCGACTAATTGTATGCGGAAACTGTAAAAATTGTTGAGTCATTCGGCAATTTTGTTTTTCAACAAAAATTTTTAACAAATTATTTATCATTAAAATTCGATTGACAAATTTAGAAACAAGCCAATTGCAAGATTTTATTTATTTATTTATATAGAAAATCTTTAAAAATGAACGTCGCTGATGTAAATTTTGAAATTGAAAATTGTTTGGCCGAAAAAAAAGTTAGGTGTCTGGGTAATAAATTTCATGTCTTTTTCATCAAGTGCAAATCCAAAGCTCAGAACATTTTGGCTCTGTCAGAAAAGTTTGCACTTTTTGTGTGACATGCGTGATTCGGTGGAAAAATTTCGTAGACAAAAAAAACAGGTGAAACTGTACGTCGGGTGTGACGTGAGCAGCATGGCGACGTCGATGAAACAAAATTTGCCTTTCTTGTACAAATCCCTTAGTTATCCTAACAAACTTTATTTCCCTGTCTTGTTGGCAATGCAGCGCTTGCGTCTCCACCAACGGCTACACTACAATATTCGTCAAAATGTTCAGAGACATTTTATGTATGAAATTTGTGTCACTGAATATTTAGACGACCAGACAAATTTTATCTCGAACAATTGCCATGCACTTGCTTGCGAATTTAGTTGTCTTTTTTGAATCAATGAACAACAAAAGTTGAAAAAAAAAAATCCAAAAAATTGCAGTCCACAAAAACAAAAAATATTTTCAATTATATTCAAAATAAATATTGTATAAATGAAATATAATCTTATATATTTTGAATATATACAACTAATATAAACAATATATATTATTATTGTAGTTATAATAATATAATTGTAATATATATAAAATAAAGCGTATAAAATAAAATAAAAAATATATATATAAAATGTATAGAAAATATATTAAAAATATATTTTCTTGTATGTTTTGACGTATAGTTTTGTCAGTATAGGAAAATTGTGTACATGAAAAATATAATAAAATAAATTAAGTTGAAAATTCATTGAAAAATTGATAGAATTTGTATCTAATTATTAATCGTTTTTTGTTTCAGGTAAGCCGATGATTTTTTTGTTGCATTTTTGTGAGTATAGAAAAAGTTGATAAAAATGGATATTAATTGAAGACACGAGTTCTTGGAGTTGAGATTGAACGTGGAATTGTAAGAATGCTCGAGTTAAAAAATTAACTAAGAATTATGTGGAGAAGTAAATAATATTGTGGTTTCATCAAGGCTAGTAAGTTACTTGCGCTTCTTACTTTGAAGTAAGAAAGCATCGTCCCATCATTCCCTTCACTCAAATAAATTATGCCCTGAAGGAATTCAGGGAAAATCGTTTCCCCTTTGTCTCCCATTTGCGGTTACGCACCGACGATAACTACATGAAATTCATTTAATTTTCTATTCAGCCCTGATAAAATCGCAATATTCGGCATCATTTAGCATGGTTTATGATAACCGAAAGTTATTCAAGCTCGTTTGCTTGTCATTTTAATAAAAACCTGAGTACGTCACATTATGATGACACACAAGAAGTGTTGAAGTTCTAATTCTCCCGCTCACGTTGGAGTGAAAGGGGCGCCATCTGCTCAACTCGTCACTTTTTGTCTTAGTCTAGCTAGCACTCGCGTCCGCGCCAAAAAATCTAATGTTCGATCGTTGCCTTTTTACTTCTTTTCATTGTATTCAAATCAGAGATTCTTTATTAAATGATTTGTGAGTGCAAACGTTATCGTTCTTCTTTATTCCGACCTAAACCGCTCGTAGTGAAAATATAATAGGTTATGGGCCCAGGCTAATCGGAACAAAAGACTAATCTCGCGACACGCGGAAAATAACCTCACTTTCTCGCACGAGCAGTGAACGACTTTTTTGTGTGCCACGAACGTACGAGACACTGCTTCACACCCACAAGTGAATCTCGCCACCGGTGAACGCACCATCTCCAAATCCAACAACAACACACACCGGACTACAAAATGGCCACAAACATGGTGAATTCAACGCGAATCGAAACACTCACCAAGGACAATTATGATACCTGGAAAATCCAGGTTGAAGCCCTGTTAATCAAAAATGATCTGTGGTGGTACGTCAGCGGTGAAAGACCGAAGCCGGAACCAGCCGCCGCGAACGCTACTTCAGACGCTCAAGCAGCAGCACAGGCCAAAATCGACGAATGGACACGACAAGACAGGAAGGCAAGATCGGATCTTATACTGTCGATCAGCCCCTCCGAACTAACACAAGTTCGCGACTGCCAAACATCTAAAGATGTTTGGGACAGGCTCGACAACGTTTTCGCCTCGAAAGGACCGGCACGCAAGGCCACCCTGCTGAAGCAGATCAGCCAGCAGAAGATGTGCGACGGAGATGATGTTCGCTCTCATCTCTCATCCTTCTTTGAGGCCGTCGACAAACTGAAGTCCATGGGCGTAGACCTGAACGGAGATCTACTCACAATCATGCTGCTATACAGCCTTCCGGAGTCGTACGAATACTTTCGATGCGCAATCGAATCGAGAGACATGCTACCAACTGCCGACGATCTCAGGATAAAAATCGTGGAGGAAAGCGAGGCTAGAAAGCAGAAAATGAAGAACGAAAATAATGGCGCATTCTTCACTAGGCAACAGTCATCCAAACACCAAGGTCAAGGCAAGCAACATAACAACAACAACAAGCCACGTCAAAATCAGGACAAGAAAAGAAATCAACTAAGGTGCAACTACTGCAAGTACAAAGGTCACACGATAGAGGAGTGTCGCAAAAAGAAGCGAAACGATGGTCAAAAGGGCAATCTCACGACAGACGACATCTATTTTGCCGACGCTCGAACCTCTGACCACTCTCCCGAATCGGCTGCAATCTCCAGGAAATGGTGTCTCGACAGCGGCGCAACATCCCACCTCTGCAACGATGATTCGCTGTTTGTCAACACGCAACGAGTCAACTCAGGCCTTCGCCTCGCCAGCAGTGCCACGACGGCAATCAGCGGCATGGGTAACGTCAAGATTTCGACACGACTAGGTAAATCTGATAAGATTATAACTCTCCAAGATACCTATCACGTACCGGATCTACGAACGAACCTCTTGTCAGTCGCCAAGCTCGTGGACAGAGGAAACTCAGTGACTTTCACAAGACACGGCGCAGAAGTCATCGACGGCAACGGCAACCTGAAGATCCAGGCAAAGCGAGTCGGAAACCTATTTTATCTGAATCAGGACACTCAGGATGCGAACACCGCTTCGGACATCGAATCCTCACTGGCAAAATGGCACCGTCGCCTGGGACACCTAAATTACGGTGATCTCAAAATGCTCATCAGCCAGGGATACATCCGCGAACCAAACATCGATATCAAGGATCACACTTCTCCCTGTGAGACATGCATCGCGGGTAAGTTCACGCGCCTACCATTTCCTCAACGCACTGAGACCGCCACAAAACCTCTCGAGATCGTGCACACAGATCTGTGCGGGAAAATGCGCACTGAATCCCAGCGCGGAGCCCTATACATGCTTACCTTCACCGACGAATTCACCCGATGGACGGATGTCTACTTCCTCCGCAGCAAACATCAGGTTCACGAGGTGTTCCCGGAATACAAAACCCGAATTGAAAACCAGACGGGCCACAAAATCAAATATCTGCAATCCGATAATGGTGGTGAATTCTGCAACGCACGAATGGATGAAATTCTGAGGACATCAGGCATCCAGAGACGACTCACCACTCCTCACACTCCACAGCAGAACGGAATCGCCGAAAGGAAGAATAGGACCCTGGTTGAGATGGCCAGATGTATGCTCATGGAGTCAGGTCTACCACCTTCTTTTTGGGCCGAAGCCATTGCTGCAGCGAATCACGTCCGAAACAGGTGTCCCACGAGAAGCCTCAACGGGAAAACGCCTTACGAGAAACTTACTGGCCGTCGCCCCAACCTGAACTATCTACAAAGTTTTGGATCGAAAGCGTTCGTGTTGGACAAGAATCCGGGGAAAGGAAAATTCCAACCCAGGACTATTCAAGGAAGACTCGTCGGCTACTCCGATACCTCCAAAGCATACCGCATATGGGTTCCCAGCGAGAAAAACATCCGAATTTCGCGAGATGTACGATTCACCGACGAACTAAATCCGTCAAATGAATCCTCGGACATCATCGACGAGGAAACACTCATTGGACGAACCAAGGTGACGGACATCACAGGAGATACCATTCCGCTTCACACCACCGTCATCGAAACCAGGGAGAGGGAACATCACGCTGTTCCAAATGCCATGAGGCCACCAACTCCAGTAGAACCTCGCACCAACGCCGATGCCGACAACCAGAGTCAACCATCAAGAACTCAAGCCCGTGTGGACGAAAAGGGACTTCCTGCCCGAAAGCGCGCCGCGGGAAGGCCCGCGAAGCTGAAGACCGGCCGCCCAGGTAGACCCAGCAAGATCTACCACTACGCAAATGAGGCAGGACAATCTCCAGACGCAAAATCTCAATCCACTGAAAACCCGGACGACGACCAAAACTCCGACGACGACGACATGGAACAAGGCTTCACCGGATTCAAGCACCCGACCTTGTCTGGACAAGAGCAACCAGACTGCTTCACCATGCACTGTGAAGATGATCCACAATGGTGCGATATGGAATTTGCTTTTTCATCTTCCGAGATCCCTCTCTCCGAAGCCATTTCCGGACCCGACGCGGAGGAATGGGACAAAGCCATTGCCGCCGAAACTCGGAGCATGCTCGAGAACAATGCCTGGGACATAGTCGATCGGCCGACCGACAGGAAAGTCATCGGATCTCGCACGGTCCTGAGGAACAAATACCGCAACGACGGCACCCTTGAACGACGCAAGGCCCGCATCGTCGCTAAGGGTTTTAACCAAATTCCCGGCATCGACTTTTATGAGTCATACTCGCCCGTCGGAAGACTCAGCACACTCAGACTTCTATTTGCCTTATCCGCCAAGTACCACCTGGCAGTCACTCAACTCGACGTCACGACGGCATATCTATATGGTGATATAGATACCGAGACATTCATGGAACTACCCGAATTATTGCAGAACTCCCTGGACATCATCTCCAAAACGGATTCAGACCCCTTGATCCGAGACAAGGCCACAAAAATGCTCGCCAAAATTGGCGAGGGCAATCAAGTGTGCAAACTCATCCGCGCCATCTATGGATTGAAACAAGCTGGACGTCAATGGCATTCCACTTTGACAACGGCGTTCAAAGAAGCTGGACTCCAGCCAACACACTCAGATCCCTGTCTCTTCACCGACGAGTCAAGACGAATTCTTGCTCTCGTCTACGTCGACGATCTACTGATCGCCACAAGTGACAAGAAACTCGAGAAACACCTGATCAAAGTCCTCTCGCAACGTTTCAAGATAAAGAACTTGGGTCAACCTACATACTGCCTGGGGATCGAGATGGAAAAATCAAGGGAGAGCATTCGCCTATCACAGGCCAACTACATCAGGAACATTCTCAAAAGGTTCGGGATGGGTGATTGTAAGCCGGTCCTGACTCCAATGTGTACATCAACCGATCTCCGAGCTACAGCACAAGACCACGGACCAGTTGAGAAACGTCCTTTATCGCGAACTGGTGGGCTCGCTGATGTACCTTGCTATCGCGACGCGCCCGGACATCGCTCACGCCGTCAGTGCCATCAGCCAATACAACCAGAACCACTCCTTAATCCACTGGAACGCTGCAAAACGAGTCCTGCGGTATCTCAAAGGTACCATGAACCATGGACTGTTGTACAAGGTCGACGATCATGTGATTCGAGGATTTGTCGACGCCGACTGGGCCAACTGTCCAGTAGACCGTCGATCTTACACCGGATACGCCTTCATCCTCGCCGGCGCCGCCGTGACTTGGGAATCGCGTAAACAGGCCACCGTTGCTCTCTCCTCCACCGAGGCCGAGTACCTTGGACTCTCGACCGCAGCCCGCGAAGCCATACATCTAGTACAATTCATGAGGGAGCTTGGATTTGACTCCCTGGCCAAGGTTGAGCTATTCAACGACAACACCAGCGCCATCAAACTATCCAAAAACCCTGTTTTCCATTCTCGCACCAAACATATATCCGTCAGGCACCACTTCATCCGTCAAGCTCTTAAACAAAATCCAATCAACCTTTCCCACATCTCAACCGATTTTATGCTGGCAGATTTCTTGACAAAACGTCTTCCCGTTCAAAAACACGAATTGTGCTGCAGGGGCCTCGGAATCCTACCCACTGACTCCAACGCTACACGTTAAAATTAAGGGAGAGTGTTGAAGTTCTAATTCTCCCGCTCACGTTGGAGTGAAAGGGGCGCCATCTGCTCAACTCGTCACATTTTTGTCTTAGTCTAGCTAGCACTCGCGTCCGCGCCAAAAATCTAATGTTCGATCGTTGCCTTTTTACTTCTTTTCATTGTATTCAAATCAGAGATTCTTTATTAAATGATTTGTGAGTGCAAACGTTATCGTTCTTCTTTATTCCGACCTAAACCGCTCGTAGTGAAAATATAATAAGAAGATACTCCAATTTCTATCGTATTATACCAGCCTATAAAATATAATCGTTAAAATCCATTCCCATTACTAAGGGGATGAAAAATTTTTGCAAATTGATATTTTTACGAAATTTAATCATTTTCTGTTCGTTACATTTATTATAATTCAACAAATTTGAGTATACTTTAGTAGAAGATAACGTTTTGAAAAAATTTCAAGAATAAAAAAATTGTTAATATTATTATTTATACTTATACAAATTTAGATAGTATATTTTGGTCCATGTATGTGTATCTTTTCATTTTTATCTATTTCACTTTTTAATTTTTTTTTTTTTCTAATCTTAGCGTGTTTTCGCTTTTTCGTTTCATTTTGTCGGAACAATACTGACGCTAAATCTAATTCATCAGACAAATTTTTTTCGTTAAGCCGTGGGGGATTAAGTTCGCTCCCGTTAAGGTGTTAATGCCTCACGCGAATTCCCACTAAAATTGTGATGCTGGCATTGCGTGATAATGTTCGGTCGAATATGGGGCGATGTAAAATCAACACAATCACTTTGCACAGCGAGTGTATTATGTTCTCATTGATTAACTTGTCAACTTAACATAATCACTCGTACATTTTTATCCAACTAGAATTAAGCCGTATGAAAATATCGCGCATCCAGGGAACGTGAACAAACACACATTGAGAGGTATATTCGTCTCTTTTATCTATATGTTTACTCACAAACGAGATTGAAATAACGAAACGACAAATAATTCCCGAAGATAAATGTGTGCATCGACTGGGTTTCGGGTATCCTAAAACGGAATTGAAAACACAGAAAAAAGAAGTATTATGAACAATGATTGCGATTGGAAACCTATTTGTTCATTTATTTTGCTGCCTTTTTTTTCCATAACGCACGATAATACAGCAGCTCGTGCGCTAGATAAACGAACCAATTTTCCGTGGCTTAAGTTGAGCGCCAATATTACGAGTTCGTGCAACGGGTGAGCTTCGTTGGTTTAAGCTCAGTAACAGACGTAGGATATAATGTAGGCGTGCCGGAGTTTTTCGCGCTGTCTCAATATTGAACTGGGGGCACACAATTGAACGAAGTCACACTTTTTGTTTTGTCACTAAGGTTACTTTTTCGGTTTACCCTTTTTAATTGGTACCGAACTAAATACCTAATAAACAAGAAACGCTTCGAACAGAATTAACCTAAGGACGTATAGAAAAAAAATTGTTTCGTAATTTCTACACGAACAAGAATGTATTTTAAAATATATTCTACGTAAATTTCATATATTCGAAATATAACCCATAGGGACAAAAATATGCGTGTAAGTATATTCTAATTTTATATATTATTTGTATAAATATAGTAAAATTTTTCTGTAAAATAAAAATTCAATTCATATTTTATTCATATAATTTATTTTCGCAGTATAAATAATCATATATATCTTTATAATGTTATTTAAATATGTTATTATTAAGAATTATCATATTATTATAAATTCCCACACGGACAAAAATATATTTCGAGTTATATTTAGAATATATATTATATAAATAAAATATAAACTTATATATTTCATATATAAACTGTTTATATTTTAAATATGAAGCGGCAAGATCTTATATAAATTGAATATAAATTTTTAATATAATTTATATAAAAAATATATTTAAAATATAATTTTTGCATATATTTTGACATATATTTTTGTCCGTGTGGGTTATAATAATTATTTCAAAAATTATATAATTATAGTATTTTCTACATCAAAATAAATATATTTACACGTATATTTTTGTCCCTGTAGAAAATTAAATCGTAATAACTTTTTTCGTGGAAAATTTTAGAAATTGTCACAGTGTGCTTTGAGATAAAGTTTAAAATGCAACTTTTTTGTCGCAACTTGGAACGATTTTTGAAGAGACATGCATGAGGATCACCGTATCGTAAACCTGGCTGACGCCCCATGGAAATGAGATGGGATTTGTCAAATTTTAAGATCACACTTTCTTAGCATGAGCATATGATTGATACTACCGTAAAAGTCTAAATTTATTTTTGCCAACGGTATTTGCATAATTCTGTATTTGGAGTATGCAAATTTGTAACCATGTTCTATTTGGGGCTTGATTTACAAGTCGGCGAAATATTTATGGTGCTCATTTTTTATATGAGATTTGTACATTTTATTTTATAGCACAAAATGTTCGTATACAAATTCGTCTATACAAATTTTGTATTGGCAGTTAACTTTTGATTGTATACTTTTTAAGACGAAAATGAGAGGTTAGGTTTGTTTACAAAATTAAGTCGGAATCGAGAAACCAGAAAACGATTTTTGTTATAAAACAAAATAAATTGGAAGAGATTTTTTTTTTTTTTCGGATACAATTTTTATATTACCTCCTGACCTTAAATCGGTTTTGTAAAAAAAAAAAAAAAAA
>JAAMPD010002192.1:116789-149943 GCA_025266255.1 Trissolcus basalis
CTATTCATTAAAACTTCTCCGTCAATAATGATTTATATGCCCATATAAAAAAATATTCTTAACCACACGCGTCATTTTCATTGATCAAAAAAAAATATTAATAAAACTTGAAAAAGATTTGAATTTTCAAACCGAATCAAACTGAAAAAGCACAAACAACGATTTATCTATCACCCTTTTTTGACAGATATGAACTAACTTCAGTGTGTCACCAACTTTTTTAAAAGGGATATTATATAAATAAAATATAAACTTATATATTTCGATATAAACTGTTTATATTTAAAATATAAAGCGGCAAGATCTTATATAAATTAAATATAAATTTTTTATATAATTTATGTAAAAAATATATTTAAAATATCATTTTTGCATATATTTTGACATATATTTTTGTCCGTGTGGGAATGAGCATTATTAGTCTGATTTGGCAAAGATGCCAGTATGGAATCGAAGTTGGGACATAGGTTTCAGTGGATTCGGCGGTTGTTATATTCAGAAAGCGTGTTAATCCATATTCCCAGATGCATAGTGATATGCTGTCAATACCACGCGAACACCCAACACTGATGGCGATAAAACAGTTTTCTCATCCCTTTTCGCATCCAGTTCGTTTGCATAATTTCCACGACAGTCCAAATTAGAAAAACACTTCACACAGAAACCTCGCAACGTTAAAAAGTGTTGGTATAACATTTGAATACCTCTAATTGAGGTTTTATCATTCACGTCGGAAAAAATATTTGCTACTTTGTTTAACCAGGAGAAACGATTTTTGTTCACTTTGCGACTTCTAAGGATTCTGAAATGTTTGTAAAATTGCACAACTGTTTTTTTCACAATATTTTGTTAAATTCTGAAATTTATGTTGCGCCAACGTGAACGTTATATTATTTTCGGTTGAAATAAATATTATTTTTATTGAACAAAAAATGAAATTCATACATTCCGAGATGCTTTTTTTGTACATTCAATAGAGCAAAAGGAAAATATTAAATAAGTGGTATTCGTGATAAAACGAGAAATAGCAAGCTCAAAATAAAATCCTGAATGTTTTTCAGTCATGAGAATTGATTTGCGGGACGATGTCGAGTTGCGGTTAAACGACAAAAAATTTGATTACTGTCATTTAATGTTTGAGCACATTCTATAGGTCTACCCCGAATCGTCGGTTTGACTATTGTTAAAATAAACATATATTCCGCACAATTCGCGGCACAAAATGTTCCGCTCAAAAAGCAGCGATATGTCCATACACGTTTTTAACGTCTAGTTGTGTTTTTCCATTTTCATTTCCACTTCACTTTATTCTACAATTTAGTTCTAACAAATTAAAAAAACATCGTTAAAAAATTTAATACAGTTATTAAAATGAAAACGAACATCCGGCCAATTAAGACGAGTGTAAATTTGCTTACAAATTATATTTTCAAAAATCGGATTTATATTTGTGCCAAGCAACCACTATGTATTAGTTTGTAATCAAAACTCGAACAATTTTGCATCTACCGAAAAAACATTGAAATGATTATGAAAATGAAAGCAAATAAACGTAAAATTTGTACGTGCAAATTTGACGTTGAATTTAATATAAAATTCGGGTTACTGTTGCCCAACATATATATGTTTGTATGATCGAAACTTTGAGACAACTCGAGCTCATTAATCTTTCGAACGATTCTGAGATTTAATAGCAAAGCAATTAACATTCATGAACTTGTATGATTTCAGTACGTCGGGGAAGATGTAGATCCGAAAACAAAAAGGAGCTAGTCAGAAAGGAGCCGCACTGACAACAAGAGGGAGGGAAAATGCACGGCTCTTTCTTAGGGATTGTGGCTCTTCTACTGGGAGTTTTTGTAAGTTCGCCCGTGAGCTGCACAGCGGAGGCCAACAAAACAGCGAGAGCCGCGAAATCGCGTGCGAAGGCATCATGGCGCGTGGCCGTGTGCCTCACGCAGTCCCAGGCGCCCCTCAAGATCGACGTCCAGAAGGCCTGGGAAAACGCCCGGCTCGAGTCCTCCAAGGCGGAACTCGAGCTTTCCTACGTCGAGGCACGCGCTCCCGTCACTGCGGACTCCCTCTCGTACCCCCTGTCACTGTTGAACAAATTCTGCACTGATATCGAGAACGGCCGGACCGTCCTGAGCCTCATAATCGGAGGCGGCTCAGCGTCAAGGTTCTTAGTCACCGCTGCGGCTTCCCTCAACATGCCCACACTTTGGATACCCAACACGCACAAAGACTTTCTACGACAGGTGAATTCCAACATACTTTTGTAACAGACGAATGTTGTATCCCGCAAATAGATCTGTAATGAAAATTGCCCAGACGCGGTAATGATTATTTTATTAATTTGTAATTGAAAATGTAAAGAGTATACTTGGAATAATTGCGACGCTTGAATAAATTGTATATTTATAGAAATTTAAATTGTTTCATAAAGGTGAAATTGAAAATTAAATATTGAAATCATTCAAAGGGTAGACGATTGTTTTGCGAGTGTATGCGTGAGCTCGATTTTTGGTAGATTCAAGGGTCACAGTTATCCCAATTTTAGTACGTGATTTCTACTTGATATATCTTCATTCATTTAGTAGCTCTCAACTGGGGGTCTGACAGACCCACTATTTGTTGAACCGAAATTTTTTTTATTCCAAAATTTCATTCATAAATGAATTAACAATTTTTTTTTATCACTTGAAAAAAATTTTGCTTTGTCTACCATAATTTTTCATTAAACGGCAGAAACTTTGAAAAAGTTATGAAAAGCTATGAAAAAACCATAAAAGTTGAATTAAAAATTGTATTTGTTATGACGTTTTTTTTTATAATTTACTACTAGTCATAAAATGCGTGCTGTCACTTTCACAAAGCACTTCAATAAATGTTCTTTTTTTTTGCAATAATGATTCTCAACCAAGTTGCGACTTTTGATTTTGTTCATTTATTGTGGATAAACTTTGGAACAAAAAAAAATATCGATTTACTCTCTATGATAATTGTATTCTACAAGCTTCAAACTTTCAAAAAGTTAGTTGTGTTGTAGTTGGACAATCCGTTAGCTGAGGGTTAATTATCAAGCATTCAATTTTTTATCATATCCTTCGGAGTAATTTTATTTCTATCGTGGATCATAATTTAAAAATGTATACTGTTTAATGAATCGTATGAAACATTTGCGGGTGTAGTTTAATTTCAATTGTGTAAAATAATTCAAGCATGACAATCCAAAGAACGATATTTGTTTGTTGGAACGGAAAAAAGGAGGTGAAGTTTATTGATGGTGACGCGTCACCGACGCCAAAAATGTTGCACGATTTACGCATCTGCTGACGAAAAAAAAAAAAAAAAAAGTAAACTGATAATCGAAAGCAAAGTTTTGGCACGAAAATAAATATCCAAGGAATTTCACGTTCTAATTATTTATATTTGATTATGATGAATCAGACGCATACTAATTGAAATCAATTGTTATCATGACGGAATAATAAAACTCAATTCGCTGCTTATTATATTTCTCTGTCAATTTTCAAGCGTCCAAGTCGACTTTGTTCGATTGCGAAAGTGTTCAAACGTCAAAGGCACTATACTTATGTAGCCTTCTATTTACCCGAACCATCTCTTAAACAAATGCAGCTCATATTGATATTCAACTTGGCCTCTCCAGATACTCATTGTTTTATCTCAGTTTTTTTCATTCGGTCCAAAATTACTTTTTTTCTCTCCACTCGCACCGTTCCACTTATTCACGTCTTGATTGAGATTTTTTTCCTCAAAAGCTGAAAACAAAAGGAAAAAAAATGTTTAAACTTCTCTTAATTTTCCATAGATTATTAACATCCTAATTATCCCTGTTTGCAAAAGAGTTTGATACAATTTGTGATAAATTGCTATTTTTGGTGATGACAGCAAAAGTGATTTACAAACAAAAAAAAATAGAACTCGTTTTTAACTTCCTCATAATTTTCCATAGATTAACGCCCTAATTATCCAGGTTTTGCCAAAGAGTTTGATACAAATTTGTAACAAATTGCTAGTTTGCTGATGACAGCAGAAATGATTTGCAAAAAAAAAAAAAAAAAAAAAAAGAAATGAAAAAGAAAAAGATGAATCAGAAACGCAGGAATTTCATTTCACGCAGATGAAAAATCCTCTCATCTGGCGGGCAAAGAAGTGCAGCAGTTCTGTTTAATGTCACATAAGATCTTGTGTGATTTAATCAAACAAACAAAAAGTCCCTTGCCTCTGTGTGTGGTAAAAGCATTGTTTTTTAGCGGAAACCGACTGGGTTGCGGTAAGAGCTTTGATACTTTCCCTCGCTGCATAACAGTATTACATGTAAAATCTGCAGCAGCTTTAATAAACATATCGTATATTCCATTTTGTAATCCCCAAAAATGCATGAAATTAAACAAATATGATTTCGTTCCGTCGATGTATGTCACAAAGTTAAATGGTATTAAACAAAATGACAATGGAAAAAAATGTTATTGTCGTTGCGTCAGGTGAGGGATAATTGGATTGGTCAAAATTGTCCGGTTCGATTTAAATTTGATCGGGCGTGATTCTCATAATTATGGACCTCTTTTTTTTTCATACCGATGGGTAGAACAATGTTGGTAATTACTCGTCACGCTGATCAAAATTGCCATCCACTTAAGCGATCAAGTGACAAAAACATTCAGAAATGAGATTCTTCGCGTTCATGATGTACCGTGGTGCGGATTCGAGTTCCGAATCGGAAACAAATCAAAGCCGATTATCAAGTTTTCAAATATCGCAAATAATCCGGATTATTCTGAGTTCGAGTATCGCGCAAATAATTAACTACGATTTTGTTATATAACTGAGCGGGATTTTTGTTATTTATTTATTTTTATTTTTTTTTTTCGTTGTAAAACTTTGTTTCAGCGGAGCAACTTTTTTGTCAACTTTTTTTTGTCATCTTTTTTTCGTCATTGGTTATGATAAACTAACGAGCCGTAAGAGGTCAATATGAAAACTGCATAGGCTTGAACGGCTCATCGAAATTGGAGTGCAATTATCATGTTTTTATACCCAGTTCAAACACAAATAGAATCAACCACAAATTTAAAAAGTGTATTTACGAAAAAACGAAAAAAAAAATCAACAGTTTGAAAAAAAATGAAATAAGTGGCTTATTGACCATCCCAAAAATCGTTGCGAGAAAAATAATCAAACTGATTTTCACGTTAATGATGTTTTTTTTACAACGCAGAGATTAACATGACGTCAAATCGAAAAACTCGAGTCAGTAAAATACAGAAGTAAAGAATTAGCCGACGGATCCCAATGAATTATTCACGTTACAAGTTATATGAATTCACGCTCGCCGTCCTTCTCATTTCAAATACTTTAATTAAATGTAAAATTTGTGCATCACAGGAATGGAATCAATTTATTGACATACAAATCAAAAAAAGGAGAAAGAAAAAGTTGCAAAGAAGAAAAGAAATGCGACCCGGAATCTAATTATTATATTTTTCATAACTTGAAATTCTGTAACCCATCAGTTGAATCGTAGAACTTTATAAATTATTCAAATCGTCAAGGTTGGAAAATGAAATTACATCTGATAAGACATACGTTTTAAGGGTAAGCAAGAAGAAATCTTCCTTTGAATAAAATTGTGAAATTAAGTTAGGACACTTGTATCTAAGGATGAATAACAGATAAATATCACAGTAGTTTTCACTTTAACATCGACAAATAGAAAACCAGCTCTATTGTTAATGATTCTCCAGACAGCTTATATATATAATTCAATTTCAGTAACGAAAATTAATATCCATTTGGAATATGAGTCGAGAGTGGCGAGATTACCAGGGAAGATAATAATTTGAAGGGACTAAGTTCTAGGAATACTCAACGTGCAGGAAAATTGCATAGACCAGTGAACAAATAATTTCCTTGGCGCTTTCCACGATGGGCAGTTAAGCATTGTCGTGCAGAAAAATGTTTCGCCCCGTTCCTTCCCTCGCCGGGTCATCTTTTTTTTCAGTCCCATTTGCCATTCAAGCGTATAAGCCGTAACTAACAGCTAAAATTCATCGTTTTGCACCGACCAACAAAAAACGACAAAAAGAAAGTGTCCAAGCGACCCGCAGCATTCAATAATTTCCCTAACTTTCGAACTTCGAATTCATCTAAAAAACAAATAACAAGAAAAGAAAAGAAAGACCAAAATTGCCTGGCTAAAATTCGCGTCTCTATTTCGCAAGACACATCTCTTCCAATTTCTGAAATCCCCATCGAAAAGATGGCCGGACAAGAAACGATAATAAAATTCCGACCTCGGAGAGCAAATATGCAAAAACTTGAACTGCGTTCTCGCTGTTTTACATCGTGCCGAAAATTCCGTAGGATTTGCCACCGGGATCAGAAACCAGCCGAGAGTTACATCACATATACCATCATACCAAAACTAGTTCCTCTCTTTTTTTTTTTATTCAAACTTTCTTTTACCTAAGTTGATGCAATCACAATTTCGTCCCCATCAATAAATCAATAAAATAAATCTTGCACTTTTCGTTCCGTCCCATCTTGAGAGATGACAATCTGTGTGTTTTTTTTCTGCAGGGTAAGCAGAGACGCTTCGAGACGCGGCTGGGGACGAGTGCCCGCGAGATGGGGGCAGCCGCGGCCGTGCTCATGCACAAAGCGAATTGGCACGCTTTCACCCTGCTCGTCGACAGCACCCTACTACCGATCCACTATCTTTTGCAATCGCGCGTAAATCTGACGCCCCGGACCATCATCCACCTGCCAACAAACGAGAAGACTTTGAGGCTGAGACTGCGGAGGATCGCCGAACAGGGGGGCAGCGGCAACGTCCTCGTGTTGGCCTGCGACCTCAACAACGCCCGCAAGATCATCACCATGGCGAACAAGTTCGAGATGCTCTCGGGCCGGTTCCTGTGGCTCTGGCTGGACGTCAAGGCCGAGCTGAGGTCGAGCGAGCCGAACCTCATCAGCTCGCACGTGGTCCACCCGGCGCGCCAGCCAGCAGTCGCGCCCATCGACAACGTGGCCTTGAAGAGTTTGGAGGTTAAGGCCCAGCTCTACCCGGACAGCAGACCGCACCTCCACTCGCTGCCTAACCTCGCGAGCGACGTCCACCAGCTGCAGGACTACTGGCTGAAAAAGGAAAAGTCGGTTAAGAAGCGCGAGGACAGGGAGTTCCATTTCCTCGAAGAGGACGAGGAGGACCTCAAGCCCGACAAGACGGTCAACTCGAAGAACTTCATGCCGGTGGGCATGCTCGCGCTCAGGCCCGCCTCCACGAGGCTCGCCGGGGGCGACACCATCATGTCCAAGGCGGTGCGCGAGCTCTCCCTCGTGCTGGACGACACGATCGCCGAGGCGAGGCCCAGGCTGGCCCGCTTCCGCGACTCTCAGATCAAGGAGTACTTTGTGCCTGAGTGCTACGCGTCCATCACCGCGCGATTTCTTACTAACGAGGCGAGAGAGAACGTTTCAAAGACTGTCACCAAAAAACTACGGAGGTCCATGCGACAGATCTCCAAGGATCGGGCCGAGTTCCACCTGCTCAACTTGCAGGGCATTGTCTTCCCGGGGAACAAGACTCAACTTAGGTGAGCCCTTTGGGGTTTGGATCGTTAATGCAGATTGCGAACTGGCATGGTGATGCGGGCTCTTTTAACTGGGCTGTAATTAAAACTGATGGCGAATGACGAACTTTTTGGTTGTTCGAAAGTACATGGATAGAAAAAGAGACTATTCAAAATTTACTATGATTCTTATCAAAGCTCGGATCAGTACAAAAAATTACGGTAATGCAGTGGATTGTAATAAAATTTGGTCGAAATTCAGTAACAGATGTTCTGTCAGATGTGAAAAAATTGTTGTGGATTTTATTAATTCAGATTTTCTAAAATCAATTTTTAGTGTACAGAATAGTTGAGAATTCAGGAAACGAATGTGTTTGAGTTGTTAATTTTTAATAACGAGCTTTAATTTTTGTTAATTTTTAATTTTAGTTTTTTCTTTTAATTTCTAACAGATCATAGTAAATTTTGTAATGTTTTTCTATCCGTGTATTATTTTTGAATTTCAAAGTCTCTGACTTGTGGATGTGGTTTTTTTTTCACTTGTTTTTCATTCTGCGATGTAATATCACTGATGTTACTTAGCTCCGTTTGGGATCGCGCCAGACAAGTTGAGACGGTGTAAAGTGGACCGTGCACTCTTTGGCCCACATCTATTATAATCTAATTGCGAACTTGGTCTTGCGAAGCAACGTCGTGATTGTTATAATAAATGGTTGCATAACACACAATGATCCAGCATTCATTTATTATTTTTTTTTCTTCAAAATTGAAACAACTTTGCAATCAGATTTAAACAGTCGATGATGAGGGTAGCTTATGCATAATCAGCTCGAGTGTTTTTGAATTCACCATACTCATGGAAAGCCACTCGATTCTTATTGCGGTATAATATAATTGCAAGTTTTGAGTGATCGGTTTTGTGTGAGAGATAAATTATAAGCAGAGATTGAAAGTGATTAACAAAATTTGGTACCACTGAGTATATTTGCAAACAAGATGATGAAAAAATAAAGGGGTAACAAACTTTGGTGAAGGGTTGAGGATTTATGTTTTGCGATTGTTTTGAGAATGAAAACATGCTCGAAAAGTTGTCTGATTTGTTAGAAAATTGTACGGGACAAGATTTATAGCGAACAATAGTCAGATACATCTCGGTGTTAATTCTTGCTTAGCTACGTTTTACACGCCTATTAGCAGCTTAATCTCAAGTCCTAAATTCGTATTCCATAATTCCATAATTGTTCTAAAATCGTCGAGATGCTGCCAGGTACACAACGTTAAATCTGCTTTATGACATTAATGAACTTGAGCGTGTTGTAATGGAAACGAAAAAACAAAAAAGAAAAAAAAAAGAAAACGTACAAAGTCGTGAGATTATCAAACAATTATAACGCAAAGCTTTTAAAGTGTCGTTCAAGCGCGCGAATGATTTTATATAAATAAAAATCCAATTGTTCTGGAAATAAATTATGCGAGCTATAGTTATAACGGTGATTTTATTTTAAAACGCGTCACTTTTTTTTCTTCATCTCTTTGACGTAGTTAAATACACCATAAAGCTATCAATTAATAGACAATGCCCCTTGCATTCACATTCAACACTTTAACCAGTTTTCCGTCGAAATTAATTGTAATCTAGTTAATTTGTCGAAAACTTGATTATTATTGAAAAGCTGTCAGCTTTTGCAAAGTTGGAGCATAGTTTGAAATGTAGTTAGGGTGATTGCTCATATACGGGTTAAATTTGAAAAACCATTTCCGATATATACGAAAGGCCAACAATTTTTGTTACACATTTTGACACATAAATCAACCCGGCGATATATTAGTTGTCACCCAATTGCCGGGACGGTTATTCATACAAAAACAACGAATACTGCTATTCTTCCATCGGAAATGTTTTTTTTTTTGTCTTCAAATTTAACACGGATCTGAACAACAATTAACATCAAATATATTTGTCACTGTAAATTTCATTTTCTGTAAATCAATTTTTCCACATTTACATCATCATTACATCTATCATTTATATCAAATTACTTTCAGCCTCTTTAAATAATTAATACCCTTGCTTATCTCGCGAACGAAATTCGATGAAATGAAATTTAACGAAACAAAAACTATCAATACAGCAAAAGCTATCCGAATTATCTGATTACTTTATGTAATAAGTCCTTAAAGCATTAAAACCGACTGAATAATAAACAAAAACTAAATGACATAAAAACCAACTAACCAAGCTAGTAATTAGATCAAATAATCGGACACCCGAGCCAAATTGATTTTAAAAGCCTGCAGCACTTTTCACTTGAAACAAAAATTTTTTGCTGATCTCGCTTTGTAATTGTATTTTCAGATGGACGAAAGTGGGTTCGGTGCGCGGAGGCAAGGAGGTTCGCCTGGACACGATAATCTGGCCGGGCGGTGGCATAGTGCCCGCGTACATGGAGCAGGGTGGCGAGCGGATCGGTATGCCGGCCTACAAGATCGTGACGGCCCTGGCGCCCCCGTTCACGATGTCGACGAACTTGCAGGAGGGCCTGTGCCTGAGGGGCATCGTCTGTCGCATCGGCAGCGAGGTCAAGTGTTGCTACGGCTACAGCATGGACCTACTGACATACATCTCTCAGGAGCTGCACTTCCGGTTCGAGTTGTACATAACAAAGGACGGCTTCTTCGGCAAGCGGAGCGGTCGCAACTGGAACGGCATCGTCGGCGAGCTGGTCTCCGGCCGGGCGCAGATGGCCTTCGCGCCGATCAGCGTTTCGACGAAGCGCGCCGAGGTCATCGACTTCACGATCCCCTACTACTTCAGCGGGGTCAGCTTTCTGACCGCGCCGAAGCTGCGATCGGACATCCCGCTGCTGGCGTTCCTGCAGCCGTTCAGCACCGAGCTCTGGATCGCGGTGTTCACCTCGCTCAATATCACCGCCATGGCGGTCGCCGTCTACGAGTGGCTCAGCCCCTTCGGACTCAACCCCTGGGGCCGACAGCGCAGCAAGAACTTCTCGATCGCGAGCGCCCTCTGGGTGATGTGGGGCCTGCTGTGCGGTCACCTGGTTGCGTTCAAGGCCCCCAAGTCGTGGCCTAACAAGTTTCTCATCAACGTGTGGGGCGGCTTCTCCGTTATATTCGTCGCGTCCTACAC
Source organism: Trissolcus basalis (assembly GCA_025266255.1). Taxonomy (NCBI): domain Eukaryota; kingdom Metazoa; phylum Arthropoda; class Insecta; order Hymenoptera; family Scelionidae; genus Trissolcus; species Trissolcus basalis. The sequence goes on from JAAMPD010002192.1 coordinate 127,533, forward strand.
CGCCAATATCGCCGCCCTCATTGCTGGACTCTTCTTCCATTCTTCTATTAATAACTACGATCATCGAAGTGTGAGTAGTTTTAAAAGTAGTTTATTAATACATCCCCTTTTGCCATTCTTTTTTGTATCTCATTAAAAGTGAGCTCGACGAGGGAAGTCGATCGTTTAAGCTGCGCCCTCCTCCTTTTTCTTTTCTAGACGACCGAAGTTTTTTTAAAACACAAACCAAGCAGAAGATTCGCTGAGCAGATTGGAAGATTGGCAGGTGTCATGTAAAATTTTACTGGGACCCCGCCTGGTTCTTGGTTCTCCCTTTTTTTTGTTCTTTTTTTGTCTCGGTTCCAAGTTTTTGATCTAATAGTGACTTGGCGCTCGTATCAGTCGAGGATGGATGCGAATGTTTACTTTACATAAAGCGACAGAGGGCAGAGCAAAACAAACTGTCTGTTTGATTAAATTTGAGCCTCCCCGCGCGCTCCCCGTTGGAGCTGTGTCATCGCGCATTACAGAGGAGCCTGAAAGCCTGTCTTAATCTGGCGTACCGAAATTCTGACAAAATAAATGCCACGTACAAGGATTGCAAATTTTGCGCGTAACGGACTGAGCTTGATAAAAGTTGAACAAAAAGTCCGCCCGATTAAGCCGCGGGTTTTAACTTTGGAATAGAAATTTCAGATTGCTATCTCATTACAAGCTGCTAGGAGAGATAATTTCAATCTGGTTTCATTATTGCCTTTTGTCCCTTCTCGTGTTGGTATCAACGGTCGCCGGGCAGTTTTTTTTCATTATAAAAATGATGGCACTGTGATGTCTGAAGCGGCATTTGAAATCATTTATAATACACGAAATGATTTACAATATCGAACGACTCGTGAATTGAGAAATGAGTTGAATTATAAATAATATGGCGTAATGAAACTGATCATTTTGATGTCTCGTTTAGAGCGTATAAACGTCGCCCATGTAGCCGCACTTAGATAATTCAGTACACCATTAAATTCTGAAATTACACCGCGCTATAATAAATGTTAAATTTTTATCAATGAAATGCAATATCAACTGTACAAACGATCCTGCTTTATCGTCGGATCGTTTAAAAATTTTATGTTTCCAAGTAACCAACAAAAAAAAAAGAAAAAGAAAAAGAGACGGAGCCACCAACGAGTGGCCGTCGCGTTGTTAATCTAAACGCGCCTTTAACGACAAAAGTTCTTACAGATGATTATCAAAATCTGTTCGAAAACAAGCGAAAAAGACCCACGGTGGCAAGATAAAAAAGAAAGTTGGAAAAATTTTTCTAAAGGCAAGGGCCGGAGGGGGGGGGGGCAAAATTGTTCGCAGGGCGATGAAATTTTGATGGAGCTTTCAATGCAATCTGAATTGTTGTTTGTTTGCAGTTATTGTCGCAGAAAGTCGGAGCCCCGAGAGCCTCGATAGCAGAATACTATATACAACGAGGAAATCCACAATTGTGGTCGCACATGGTGCGATATTCGGTGTCAAGCGTGGCTGACGGTGTCGAAAGACTCAGAAACGGTAGTCTGGATATCCTTATAGCGGATACACCGATATTAGATTATTATCGGGCGACCGATAATGGTTGTCGCCTACACAAGATCGGCGATCAAATCAGCGACGACACTTACGCCGTTGCACTTACAAAAGGCCATCCACTGAAAGAGAGCATCTCGAAATTGATCGCAAATTATACCAGCACCGGACTGCTCGACATCCTACAAAACAAATGGTAATCAATAACCCCTTTCGATAACCATCTTCAATAACTTTTGCAAAAGGCTAATAATTACAAACTTCAACATCACATTGTTCCACGGATAATCTCACGAATTTTTGTGTCTCCATATAGTGATCACGTAACTCCCAACTATATGGCTCGGCTTTTTTTTTTTTTCAATTAGGATTTAACGACTGACAATCGTTAAGTTGAAGTTTTTGTGCATCAGAAAAACAAGTTCGGAGTGTCCAGTAGTGATTTGCCATGTACTGAAATTGTTTGGTCTAGTTCTCTTTTGTTTTATTTAATTTTTATTTGTATATTGTTTTGAGATTGTTTATAACATTTATAACATTTGGGAACACAACTCTGGGTTCGACAGGTTCATTCGGTTTCGAAATATATATCACTGAATTAGCTGTGGTTGAAATTGACATTTTTGGAATAAAAATTTGTGAAATGGTAAGTTTGGATTAATTTCCTATTGATTTTTGCAGGTACGGAGATTTGCCTTGTTTGAGAGGAGGAGTAGAGACTGGGATAGAACACGATCATGGTGGTCAGCCCCGACCGCTGGGTGTCGCATCGGTGGCAGGAGTGTTCTGCTTGTTAATGTTGGGCGTTTTTCTGGGCACAATTATACTGGCCGGAGAGCACTTGTTTTACAAATACACCTTGCCAAGGTTGCGGCACAGGCCGAAGACCTCGATTTGGCGTAGTCGCAATGTCATGTTCTTCTCGCAGAAGCTTTATAGGTTTATCAATTGTGTGGAACTTGTGTCCCCGCACCACGCAGCCAGGGAGTTGGTTCACACCGTGAGGCAGGGCCAGATCACTTCACTGTTCCAAAAAAGTGTTAAACGCGTACGTTTCAAACCCAAAATTATTGATACAAAAACAAAAATGTTTTATGAATTTCAAATTGAGCTAACTGGGTTTACTGTTTTTGTTTTAGAAGGAACACGAACAACGGCGTCGTCGCAAAAGTAAGGCGCAGTTCTTCGAGATGATCCAGGAGATACGAAGGTAAGTTGGCAAATGGACGGCTCCTTTTCTTCGCTAAACGGAAATCCTTTGTATCTTGTACGGTTTGATTACCTAGCGTTATTCGAATAAATTTTGAAATACTACCAATTAGAGATTAGTATGCGTAAGTATATATTTTGCCGCGGAATTAATTAGTAAGCTACTTAGATTTAATCTAGTATTTAGTGTAGAAAGCGCCAGAAAACCAAAAACGAAACTACGAATAAATAATTTAAAAAATCAAGAAAATAATTAAAAAAAAAAAACAAGTAAACCCACAAAAAAATATATACAATTGTTCTCGCTCGGAATAAAGAAAAATTATAAGGTTGTTGTAGTTGTACTTTTAGAAGACAAACAAAAAAAACTACTTCTGATCCAACTAGAAGAGCTGTTATGACACGGTTGAAATGTAAATAGAGTGTTGACGCCAATGTTAATTCTATTTTTGTGAAATCAAACGTGATACTGTAATGAAAAAAACCACACAAATGTTACAAAAAGCAATGTAAAATAATAAAAAACTTTAACCGAAATAAAGACAGAGCCGCATTTGTTTCGAACGATATTATGCAAACTGGTTTGTTTCTAAAAAATAAGACTTCCCGCAGTGTAAACACTCCTGAATGAAAAAGACAAAGGTAACGTTCTATTACAATCAAAAATGCACTTAGAAAGCGCGTTCTCCACTTTCTCTACAGATCACCATTTTCATTCAGTTCATTTCAACCATGCATTTTGCTGAATTGATCATCGATTGGCTCTGATAATCATCCCGAATCATTATGATACCAAGTAGTAGATGAAATAGATAAACCGTGGCGCTGAATCGTTTCATTGTGGTGTTCGCTGCCGTTAATTGCCCGCGTTGTCTCATTCGGAAAACAATTCGTGTCGCACGTTTGCAAGCATCCCATCCAGCAGCCAAAAGTTCAATGCAATCCTTCAACCCGATCCTTAAATGACATTACGGTGTTTAGCATTTCAGAACCGAGTCGGTCTTCTGGCTCTGGAAGGGGGGATCCTAAATGTTACTTCACATTTGACCCCCCAATCCCTTCTCCCCGAGGAAGACACCTCGGTCGTATGTGAAAAAGGGATCTCCCTTCAGTTGTAAAGTAAAAGTCTTGTCTTATCGCAGAGTGCAACAGGAGGAAAAAGATGAGTGCGCGTTGAAAGAGAAGGAGAAGAACAGAAGGGAGAAGGAGGAGAGGGCGAAGAACCGCGAGCGAAGCCAGAGCAAGAGCCCGCTGATGCCGCGCAGTCCCAAACGTTCCGAGAAGTCTCGCAGCTCGACGAACCTCACGAGCTCGCGTCTGGGGCTGTCGCCGGTGAACCTGGAGACGCCAATGAAGCCGCGCGAGTTCACCCTCAGCAGCACCAACCTCAGGGCGCGCAGCCCCCTCGAGACGGTCGGCAGGAGGCTCAGCCACGGCGATGGCGGATCCTCGCCGCCCATCCTGGGCTCCAACTTCGGCGGCAGCGCCAACCTCCGCACCTTCGGCCACGCCCGGACCGAGTCCACGGCCACCGCCGGCCCCATCTCGATCCCGACCCCGAAGAACAACAGGAGCCCCACCAAACGGGGACAGTCCTTCCCGGTGTTTGCTACCCTGCGACTGCCGGCTTCCAATAACAACAACAACCGTCAGGCCTCGAAGAGTCCGCTGCTGTCGCCGAATAACGAACTCACGGCGGTCATCGGTCGCAGGCTCTCCAGAGAGTGGGGCTCGGGCATCTTGGACATCACTCGGTCCTCCGAAGCTATCGGGCCCACTTCGTCTTACAGTCTCAGTCAGAACACTCAGAACCCCACGGAACGATTGACCCGGAAGAAAAGCCAGGGCGAAATTGTGACACCAAAGCAACCCATTCGAAGGGCCAGGAGCCATGAGAATAAAGATCCAGGTTGGTCTACAACTTGAATTCAAGATATTAAAAAAAAAGAATAGTTTCAGTTTTGGTAATTTGTTGGGATTAGGATGATTGGAGTGTGCCCACACCCACACGGACAAAAATATTTTTTCAATTATATTTATAATATAGATTATATAAAAAAATAGGAACTTTTTTTGTACACGAAATATATTCTGTGTATAAACCATTTATATTTTAAATTTAAGGGGGGGCTGAGGTGAATTTCTAGCCCTATCACCAAGTGGTCTGAAAATTACCAAAAAATTAATTTAGGGTATTTCGAGGACGAGGAATTGAATGGTGCAAAAATTAGAGTTAAATCATCCCTTGTTTCAGAAATAAAATATCGAAACATATGAAAAAAGCTTGATTTTCAAAAAAACGCGCCTACAGTCTGTAGAGCATTTAATTCTAATCATTCCTACCAAATTTCAGCATTCAATTTGGAAAAATGAAGAAGGAGATAGATTTTTACTGTTGTGCGATCAGAATTTTTTTCCATTCAACCCTAAAATATTTGAATATGTCATGAACATTCATTTGTTTTTCAACGAAATTTGACATTTCTAATTGAAAACACTTGTTTAAATGTCGTATTCGTAAAATATTCTATAAGTTTCATGTACAAAGATTCTATTTCATAATAAGTTTAGTGTATTTCGGACGGTAACATTTATGAAAAGTAACTAAATAAAGTGACATTTTCTTAAATGTTCATTCACTGGTACATTCACCCTAAAACTATGATTTTCACTAATAAATGTTTAATGAAAAAATGTCAAATTTAAGTTTTAGAACCTAACCCGTATGTTCCCATATAACTAAGGTCCCGCACAACGCAAATTCGTATAGCGCGCTGTTTCTCCGGAACTTTACTATCGCGCTGTTCGAGGGATACCTGTAATCAGTTTTTTGTGCTACCCACCTACACCTTCGAGTCGCCAAATGCTTTGCGCAGTTGGCATATAAAATTTACGCATCAGCCAAAAAAGTATTCCTAAAATGACGATAGGAAATATCGTCCACCAGTTGATTATAAGTACCTGTGCCATTATACCTAGCATCACAAAAGTTATTTGTTTTGTTTCTAATAGTAAGTCAGGTAGAGATTCGTCGATTGCACCTATATCTTTGGAAAAACGGTTCAATATGCGCCCTGTAAAAAAATAGAAAATGAGTTTTTAATCGAGTCAGAAGTTATTCTATTTTATTTTCAAGGATAAAAATTGTTTCTTTACCTGAAGGATTGGTATCGAAAAACCGCATCGGGGCCTTCAGTAGGCAAGAGAACATCGAGTTGTGTAAATTTTTACATGCATTCATACAAATCTTATAAAAAATTATGTTTTTAGCACCGATGTGATTATATGTCCAATCACTAAACCACTGTAAACATATAAAGCAGTGTCGCTAGATAAGTACTCCTGAAAAATCAAATGAAAAAAGTTAAGTGATGATTTTCATGAAATACAAAAAAAACATAACCCAAAATAGATAACAATTATCAAAACGAACCGTATCATTTTTAGTTAACGTATCGCTTGAAGATTCGTTTGGAACAGTAGTGTTCGATAAGTACTCCTGAAAAAAATAAAGATTCTAAAAGATGTTAAAAAAATATCTAATTTTGATAATAATTATCACTAACCGTTTTATTTTTCATATTAGACGCAATGCTATCTTTGATGCGACTCTCTTCCTCCCTGGTCCTAAAAACCAAATTTTTATATAAAGCATTTTTCTGATTTGCAATTTTCCTTTTGCAAATAATCAAATTGAAAACCACGTTTACCAGTATGCGATCCAGTAATCTGTACCGCTAGCGAAAAACTGAACAATGATAGAAAAAATAAGCGTGAACAAGATGATCAAAGCAGGCGCTCCGGCGTGGAAGTACTTCCAAAATAACATCTTTGACATCTTTCCTTTCGCAATAAGTTCTTCCGTTTCCTCGGGTTCTTCATCGTCTTCCCCTTGCTTGACCGCAGGAATCGTCAGAGCTTTAGTTTCAGAATTTTCAGCAACTGACGAAGTGTCTACATCCGTCTTTTGGCTCGACGCTTGGCTACTCTCATTTTGAAAATCCAACTCCTCCGTTTGGATCTCAGCGTATGATCCTATCTTTTCAATTTTACCCTAATAAACAATCATTTTAAGTAAAAGTAAAGAAAAAGTAAAAGTAAAAGTAAGAAAAGTAAAATACAAGTATTATTAAAAGTACTCTTAAAAGTGAATAAAAATTGAGTCAGATTTCAATTCCCCGATTCGATTACAGATACAATTAATGCTATTGTAAAATTGATACTCACGTCTTTCATAAGCACAATGTTATCAACATTCTTCAAATATTGAATTTGATGAGTCACAAGTATCCGGGTTTTGGTTTTCAGATATCCGTTGATGCATTCGTTAAACAAATATTTTCCCACATGTGTATCAACAGCAGACAGGGGGTCGTCCAGGAGATAAACCCGTGCATCCCGATAGACGGCTCTATTCAAACATACAAAAAAACGAATAAAATAGAAATAAAAAGGGATTTATGAATACATAAAAAAGAAATAATCAACCTAGCCAAGTTGACTCGAGCACACTGGCCTCCGCTCAGGCTTGCACCTCTGTCTCCGATATAAGTTTTATCACCGTGAAGTAATAACTCAAAATCTCTCTCCAGCGCACAGGCTTTTACAACCTTCTCATATTTTTCTTTCACGTAAGATTCACCGAAAAGAATATTATTTCTTACAGTACCAGGAAATAGCCATGACTCTTGGCTCGCATAAGATATTCCTTTGTTCACAAATAATTGCCCGCTGTTGATTGGAAGTTCGTCCAAAATAGCCTTCAACAAAGAACTCTGGAAATGAGAAGAACAAATTGGTAAATTTTATTCAAATTTATGAAAACGATGTTATGTCTCTGGCCAACTTTTTAATACAAACATACTTATTTTGTAAAACAAAATGAAAATTTTCCTGCCACAGTTCTTACAACTGTGTAAGACAGTTGCCTGAAATATCTTGCTTTATTTCCATGTGGCTTCCGTTAATAACTTTAGGTTTTTTTAGAACTTATACTATTGCACGTTAAAAATTCGATTGTTAACATAAAATCAATTCGTTTTACCACTTACACTTGAACAAAATATACAAAAAATTAAATTAACATTTCTTCACAAATGGAAAAATATTATTAAAAAAATGATAGGAATTATACTTTTCCTGCTCCGACCGGTCCAATGATGACAAAAAGTTGTCCTTTGGGAATGGTTAGAGAAATGTTATAGAGCGTGTTGACAATGTGATCTTTGCTCCAAGACGCTTTTACATTTTGCAACTTAACATCAACGGTGTCCCCTCTCTCGTTTACTGGGGACTTAACAGACAAAGTTCGCTCTTCTAGCAATAAGAAGTTCTATAAAAATGAAAAATCAGTTTTTTTTTAATTGCAGCACATTTTTAAAATTAAATAGAAATAATGAAAACAAATTTTCTTGTATTGAAATGTTTGTTTCATTTTTATAAAGACTTTTCATACTTGAATTCGTTCAATGGAAACTAGTGACTCTGCTCCGAAAGCAATGGCCAGCGGATAGATGATTGCCATTGTGAGTTGCAATATATTGAAATACTGCGCCATCGAAAATGCCTTGTCAGCTGTTATCGCATTATCTTGAAGGACATAAACCAATATCGTTAGGTACAATGTTGTTCTCTCCGTAAATGCATAACTTGCTACGTTGAATCCTTTGATGTATGACATCAAAGTGAGAGCTTGCACCTCATAACTGAAACCAATTCAAACATAATTTTTCACTAAAAGCACTGAGATTCAGAATTCATTTTTGATAATATATAAAACTAGAAGCATCATAAAATCTACACCTCTTTTAAACTGAAAAAAAATCTTTCAATCGTTTAAATCTTAATCTATTTTGTATTAATGATAAAATAATGTCTATTATGAAATAAAATAAAAACAGATTTACAGAAACAACAGAAAACAAAAATTTACATATTTCAATATCTTTTAATGGAAAAATCCGTTTTTTTTTTTTAATATTTTTAGTGTTGAATATTTCTAACTTGCAAATATTTTTATTAATTTCATTTCATTGAACAATTTGCTGACCTACGAGCTTTGGCGACAAGAATCTCGAACGGTTTTTCCCACGTGTACATTTTGATTACACGTACACCACGAATTATTTCTCCCATTACACGTACGCGCTCGTCGCAACGAATAGCAATCTTCATCCTTAGTTTGGAAATGTGCTTGCCCAAATAACCTGTTGATAAATTAATTCGTTGCAACTGAATTATTTCAATTAAATTAAAATTTTCATCAGACTTAGTTGCTTAATTACAAAAAAATGTTTTTTTTTATCGTTTCTTAATTTTCTTCTGATTTTGTAGTTTTAATGGAGACTGAATTTATTTGACCTTGAATAAAAACTGCCTGTATAGCAATAAGCAGTACACCAGTTAGTGCAGCCACTTGAACGTTTCGCCAGATCATGTAGGTAATAACAGCTGCCTGGAATGGCATGATCCAAATGTAATGCAGAAAAATGAAAACTCTGTCAAATCTGGCGACGTCATTGGACATGAGGTTTATAATTTGTCCCTGCGTCGTCTCGTTGCTTGCCGAGCATGACAACCGGAGGATCTGCAATGAGACAATAACGAAATTGTCAGTGCACGAGCGTAACAGAGTTGTGTCAGGGAAGCGAAAACGATTCGGTTACGGATGAGTTATTCAGCTGTGTATACTTTTCTGTACATAAGGGAACAGCAAGCTACTCGCAATCGCATGCCTATTTCCATTTGGCCTAAATCAGCTTGACGAGAAATCATAGCTACTAAAATGCTTAAGATTATAACTCCGGATGCGTACACATATGCTTCAGCCAGGGTCGAGTTTTTCGCCCGGGGATCGAAATGCCAGATTAAAAGACCCAGGAGATAAGGCAGCAGTACTCTGTAAATTTTAAGGCATCAATTAAACAGTCTTTTTTATGATTTTTATCGATTTTTCAATTGAGACATTGATTATTCAGTTACCTTACCTCAAGACAACACATAGTAAAAATATCCACGCTCCAAAGTATAGATAAGGCCACAAGCACACTCTCTTAATTGCCCAGAGTAATTGCGGTTTACGACGCTGGCTTTTTGATTGTTTTAACTCCTCGTTCCAGTGTCTGTAATTGTAACAAAGTAGTCAATTAGTAGAATCATCGAAGATGAGTTTTTCTAGCTTTGGAAGATCTTTCGTTTTCGTTTTTAATTTTCTTGTTTTTCCGATTGAAGATGTGAAATCGAGCTTATGTCTTGTTAATTATGAGAGAATAAATGTAAAAATGATTGACAATGAATTATGCAGACTTGACTGATTCAATAAGAGATAAAACTTCAACACTGTTATGTAGGTTTGTGCAAACTATGAGTAGGAAGCTTATCGAAAATTGCAAAATAACTGTTGTCTCTCTAGTTTCCGCATATCGTTGCATCGTTATAAAATGTAAACAAATGTTGGCACTACATTTTTATCAAGTGCGATTTTTAACAGCACTTAAGTTTCTACTGTAATAATCAAATGTCAAGTTTACGCTCAAGGTCACATTCATATGAAATAATTAATTTATTTTAAATTATTGTCACTTCTATTTTTGTGATTCTCATTATGTTATTTTTAAATTTTGTATGAAATGTTGAATTTGGATAACGTTCCAACACATTTTATAGACCGGATCATGAATTTAACATAAAACTTTAACTTTCAAATGCTAAGTTTGTTCATTGAAGAGAAATAATCTTGATATCATTGAATGAATATAAATAAACAAAAATTGTTTATACCTTTCCAGTTCGTTAGCCAAAGGCTCACTGAGATCACGCGTAAGATTGTTGTACAAATCTTTCAGCTCAAGTTCCTTTTTGTCTTTTCGAAAAAACAATGGTTTCAGCCACCTAAGATTAAATAATTTATTGTTAGAATTTTTTCAAAAACCAAAATCGTAAACACAAAACAGAACCAAAATAAAAATAATAAACAATGTAAATGTTTTCATTGCATCATAAAACAGAATGGTGTGAGCAAGGACATACGAAGGTCATCATTTTTCTAGTTAAAATACTCTTATTCTTCAAGATGAAAAATTGCAAGTGAAAAGGACGAGCCAAGTTTAGATAGAGTTCTATGTTGGAACATAAGTAAAAATAAACACAGCATGGATCTCACGTACCAAAACAAGATCAGACTTAAGTAGTTGGCCTGAGCCCTGGGGTTCGGGTTATCGTGTTTTTTACTGCTGTCCATGGTTACCGTTTCGGGACCAACTTTGTATTCACGAATGCCGGAGCGGGCATCCTCATCCGGCGAGCGCGAGCGTGACACTGTTTTGCCACGCGAACCGTAGGTCGCGTTAGCTTATTGCTGGGACCGAGATGTGATCGATTCTGTATCGACGTCACCGGTCACTACTCTCTCATCTCAGTCATCCTTTTCTATCGTTTATAACATTCAACAAGTTCGACAACGAATAAAAAAAACTGAACAAAAAATTGATTTACATTTAATTTCCTCAAATCATGTATATTAACTCTTTAAAAAATAATATCAAAACATGTTTTCATCGGTTCAAAAGAAATAATAAACTAATCAAGCACGAAATCGGTTTGTTTATTCATAATTTGATTCAAAACTTATGTTTACATTTGTTGACAATTGTTTATAATTATGTTCACAGTTGTGTATTAGTAGTAATTTTTAAACTATAATATACTTTTAATTAATTTATAAGAAAATTTGTTTTGATGATTCAAATTTAGTTCGAGCATTTACAGTAGCTGTCGCTTCAATCGGCAGACACTCCCTTCGTTTTTTCTTCTTTTTTCTTTCCTCTTCCTTTCTTTTTATAATTTTCCCTCTCACCTCTCCTATACCTATTCGTGTTTACAAAGAGGAGTAGTGGGGAAGAGATGGCAGATATAAATACAAACAAAACCGACGCCATGTTTTAATTTTTGCTGCTATCAATTCCAAATCTTTATACTTGTTATTTCCTAGTCAAACGGAAATATCAGTTAGTCATCATCATACCATAAAAAAGTCTGTAATTAGTATATGGAAAGCAAGCCAAAAAGACTTTCCATAACCATAACCACAAAAAAGACGCCATGTTTAAATTAACCCAACAGTGCGTTTGATTGTGTGACGTTAGCCTACAGCGTCTACAGTGAATCTTTATATGACAGTTCTAGAAATCAGATCGTAGTCATATTGTTTACTTTTGAGATAACCTAAGTGGAATCAAGATGGTTTTTATTAATATTGATTGTGGCACTTCTGTCAAAACTGTTCATCAGATCAACGCTGGTACGAGGACGGAAGATGTTTTGGAGTATTTGGATGATAACTTGGTAAGTGCATTTCCTAACCTATAAATATTGTTTTGGATCAAATTGATTTTGAACTGAGAAATACAAATGTAGTTGGTTTTTGTAAATAATTATTGAAGAAATTCATGCTTTTATACATTTTTTACAACAATTGTTTATAACTTCAATATGTCTGTAATTCACCTCATTCGATCATGTCTTGTTGTTATCTTTATAAAGTGAAAATGTTTCAGAAAAAAATCTCAATTAACATGGTTAAGAAGACTTAGAGTTCTATTGATTTTAATTTTCAAAAAATCAAATAAGATTCATTTCAAACTAATTATTTTTATTACGTCATTACATATCATTGTGTCATTAAAAAAGTGAGCCATAAATTATAATTTAATTCTGATCAAATTTTTTTGATGTTGCAGGGTTTGAATCCAGACAATTTTTATTTAACCCAAAACGGCCGTCTTTTATACAACGCCGACGTCTTAGTTGAAGGAACAGCAACTCTGAAATGCAGGGTTTTAGGAGGCAAAGGTGGTTTTGGGTCGATGCTCAGAGCCATCGGAGCACAAATTGAAAAAACCACAAATAGAGAAGCTTGCAGAGATCTTAGTGGACGACGTCTCAGAGATATTAACGAGGAAAAGCGACTAAAAGCATGGATTGACAAACAGCCTGAACGTGAAAAAGAAGCTGAGGAAAAGAAAAAACGAAAATTAGAAAAACTCTGTGCTGAGCCTAAACATGAGTTTAATGACAAACAGTATGAAGAACAGAGGTCCAAGATGATGGAACAGATTTGTGACGCTGTCGAGGCTGGTCTTAAAGCTGCCCCGGTTGCTGAGAAACGACAGAATGAAAACGAACCCCCTGTTCCACCGAAGAAACAGAGGAAAGGCTTACTAGATGAGGAACTAGAATTAGATTTAAGTGATTTAGAAGATAGCGAAGATGAAGAAGAAAAGAGTGTTGTTAAAGCTTAGATTAAGATTAAAAATTTAGAATAGATAGTATTTTATACATTACTGATATTAAAATATAGATATAAAAATAAAGTTATAAATTGTAAATACAAAATTGTCTGCATGGTCCTTTTATTTGTCCTTCCTGAAAAAAGTATATTAATTTTAATCAAGTTCTGAGAATTAAATTTTTATTTTTGAATTTAACTGATTAACGTCGGTCCACAAGCAAAATATTGCAGTCAACATAACCTCAAAAACAGTGCGCGCAAACGCAATGTAGTCCGGGGTTTGTCCTGTGCTTGCACCATTAATAAATTACAAAATTTGTTCTATTTGTAGTCATCGAAAAGAAAATTTGCATCTAACCGTCAAAATCATGACATTTTAACTATTACATAATAATTCACCCCAATGCTTTCTTCACGGTTTTAAATCGGTCATCGTGACATGAGCGCACATTTTTACTCCAATTTGTGAGGTAAGAATATCTCGATTTTTGTTGATGTTTCATCTTTTATGTTAACCTACAAAATCGCCGTTGTTTATTTTTACCAACGAACGGATATATACAACTTTTTCACGGACGAAATTAAAGTTGATAATGAACCAAGTTTCCTGGTGTAATTTAATCATTACAAACCAATTTCATATTGCTGATTGTTTTTCAGGATAAGAAAATAGGATTTTTATCGGAGAGATAAACAATTTTTAGCCGCAAGGATGGTTGTTGGAGTTTTTCCAGCCCTGAAACTGGGCGTTCTTTTTATCAAACAAATAAGCAAACCTTTGACAAAACTGCTTATAGAACAAGCAAAAAATCATCACGTTTTTCGCACATATGTTATCATTCCACCTGCACAATGTAAGTTGTACCAACAAAATGATTTTTATTTAAAAAAAAAAAAATTACTGATCCGAACTTTTCTAAAAATAATTTCTATTGTTGTATCATCAAATCAGAAATTTTAATTTTCAGTTTATCACTGGGCCGAGGTTAAAGCAAAGATGTACATAATGAATCTCGGAAAACCAACAAAAGTGAGCAAGTTGAACGAAGAAATGGCGATAGAACTCGGGGCGAATCTTATGGGAGAAGTTATAATATTTTCAGTAGCCGGTGGCTGTTTACTTTTTGAGTACTCGCGACAGCAAGCAAAAGAAACAAAAAAGGAGGCGGCTCGACAACAACAGTTGGAGAAATTCACGAGCGACATTCAGGCTCTCTATGATGCAACTTTGAAACAGGAATCCGAGATTAAGTATCTTAACAATGTCATTGACGAACTCAACAAGAAAGTCAAGATCAAATTACCACAGAAACTCACCCAGAATGGTGGTGTCAGCGGCCAAGTCGCTGATAGAAAATCGGATGAGAGCAGTTCCTTGGTTAAAAAGGTCATCGAGGAATTGGTCGAGAAGGATCCGAAAAAAGAAGCCGAAGGTAGTTAAGACAGGAGAAATAAAGTCGAGTGGAATCCTGGTCAACCGTTTATACGTCACGGAATTTTGATTGTAAAATACTGTAGTATAATTAGGCACGATTTTGCATCTGCTTCGGTTATCTGTTGGATTGTCTCGGTCGTTAGTCTCTTGCCGATTTTTGGTTTTGGTGTACAGCTCAATTGCAATTTTTGTTCAAAAATTCATGTAAATAGTAAAACGACGAACCTCGGGTTTTGTGTTTTAACTCGTGTTTCTTGCACTCGAACTTTCTTTTGCACTGTTGCAAAGACAAGAGTTGCGAGTTACAACAGAAAATTGAGAAAAGAACGGAAAGTTGAGAGAGACAACGTTCATTTGATTTTTGTTTTGTATTTTATACAAATTATATTACAAAAGCTGTATATAAGTTATCTATAAGAACTCAATAAAATCTAGATTATAATATACGATGCCCGGTCTTTTTGCCTAGTTGAGATTCAGGTACTTTTCACTGTAATGTGTTCTCGCGCTTTTGTTCAACGTCTTTTAGTTCATTCTTACCCCCTCTTCAAGCATCTTTCGGAGCAGATTGATCCTACGTTCCAAATTACCATAATCGGAGTCTGTAATGATTCGTTTTTATTAATCAAAAAATAGTCAGAAAATTGTATACTAGTTGAGTGTACCTTTGTGGACAATAAAATAGTATATTTTATTAGTTGCGACTTTGATACCTTTTGTTCCATTGGTTCTCGATTGGGATCTGATTGAGCGTGCAGAATCTTTGATTTGTAGCATTTCTACCGAGCCTACTGTGAAGTAAAATGGTGAATTTTTCCTTTAGAATTAGCGGTCATTGAAAAAGTTATTTTTTACACAAATATTTTACTTTGAATGAACAAATATTTTAACTCTTGAAGAAAAATAACTTTTGACGAAGAATCTTTCAATAAAAGAGTAAATCCATATTAAAATTAACCTCTGGTCAGGCTTGATTTACGTTGTCCAGTGACCGAGGGTGAACGACTTCTACATCTTTTACCACTGTTCGAACGTCGACAGTATCCAGTGGCTGGAGCCGGAGACTTGGATACATTTTTCTTTTTCATCGGAGTACATGGTCGACTTGAAAAGTTGTGCCTTTCATCAAAATTTATATGAATAAGGTATAGAAACAAATTATTTATTGTACATTATCGTGACTGGTAACCTATCATTAGATTCCAATAACTGTCTCAGTTTTGCTGCCAGAGTCATATTTTCATTTTGCAAGGCTTGTATTTCTGAACGAAAAGCAACTCGCTCTTTAACTACGGTGTTTTCTAAGGATTTTAAATCAGCCAGTAATCGTTTCATTCCTTTACCTGAAAAAACGATAAAATAATAAAATATAATACATAAAATCATAATCATAATATAATATACAATAGAATAAACAAAATAATAAAATAGGTAGAATCGAAATAAAATAAGCTACCTTTTAAATTTAGGTCATATGTTATTAGAATGTATTGTTTTGTTTATAATAAATTATTTTTACACTTAAATATTTTTCCTACATTTTTTCTACATAGAACTTGAAATAAGACGATTTAATTTGTTTTAATGTTTTAGTTCTTTTTACCGTTTGATAACTTTTGGTTTTCTTGCATAAGCTTTCTATTCATCAGAGTTAATTCTTCGACACGCCTCTCAAGTTCCCTATCCGACACGTCAGACTCAAGAGTACGAATTTTTGCCTCTAAACGTCTTATTGTTGCTTGTAAAAGGACCGGATCAGGAGCTCCATTGTATTCCAGTGGCAAAGGGTAATGTATCCTAGAAAACAATACCTTGAATAGTTCAAAAGAGTCAAAATATTTAGGTAACAAACATAATTGCATTCATTACCTGTCAAATTCTACCGAATAGGTCAGGATTAAGTATCTTTTGTTATTGTTCTTCGATGGTACTTCAGGATTAGGATTAGAGTCAATCCTTTGTGACCTCAAAAATTTTAAATCCTCAAATGTCAGAAGGTCTAATGATATGCATTCTCGACTCTGTACAAATACAAATCACAAATTAAATAAACAATCATTAATTTTAGTTCATTTATTAAATACAAGATCTTTTTGTACTTTTAATAAGCCAGATTTGAGCATAGCCACAAATACATCAAATTGTTTGAAATTGCCTGTCCTTTGTGTTAAATTTTCAATATCTAAAAACAATAAAAAACAATAATATGAAAACAACTGTAAAGTTATAAGTCAAAATGTAAATAAACAAATTAAACAATTTGAATTTCGCGCGCTTAGCGAGATCTGTCAAAAGTTTGCGCGCGCACATCTTTTATGAGAAAGGTTGACTTGTTTTTTGGCTAGACTAGAACCAAGAGGGTTATCGCGTGCACCAGAGTAAACATCGATTGAAGAAATCGAACGTACAGGCCGTGTCGTAGGAGGAGTGCCAGCTCTCGGCAGTGTGTTTGTTCGTGACGGTGATCTCGACGTTTTTGTTCGTCACGCTCATCCGCACGACGTACTCGTCGCCGCCTTTGAAGATACAACTCGTCACCAGTCCCGGCTCGCGTTGGTGCAACATCTCGTCCCAAATTGCTTGCTTCTCCACTTGAATCGAAAAGAAGAGAAAAAAAGATGCGCGTCCCGGGCCTCGCGTTTCAAACTGTCGCAAGCTGACAACGTGTCAAATTGTGTGTGACACATGAACCGCGACTGTCATCGCACAGGTGGATTCGATTTTTGACAAGTTGTTGATATCTCGAGCTCAAAAAGATGTGGTCATTTTTCTCGAGGGATCCTACCAAGGATTTCCCATATGAAATTGGTGAACCTGTTGGAGGTTTTGAAAATAAAAGCATTTGGACGTTGCATCGCGCCAAAAAGAAGGTAAATCAACCTTGACAATGTTAATAATCAAAATTGCATCTGCGGTCAGTTTCAAGTGACTAAAATTCAATTTCACTTTGATTTTATTTGTTATTATTAAACCAGTACTTATTTTTAATAATTATATTTTTTCATATTATTATTAATAAATATTTATTATAAAAGTAATTATTATTATATTTATATTGTAACAAGTTTATCTAATTGCATATCCTGTTTTGTTTGAAAAATGATTGTTTATTTTTAGCCCATGAGTAAGTGCACTTAATGTGGCAACTATTAAAGTATGATTAATTAAGACTTAATCAGTAAGGGAACGTATTACAAATGAAATTACAAAAGTGAGATTACAAGTCTAATTATGAGTCTGAAAAAGTAATAAATGATTTCAGAAAATTAATTTTGTAACCTTTTTTTTAATTTTATGATAATAGAATAGATAATAATTATTTTTTTTATTGCAGGGTTCTGGTGGAGGCGAAGATGTGTCTGTGTTTGTTTATGAAATTAAAGGTAACAATGATTATCAACTGGACATAGCCCGTGGAGCGGTAAAACGATTGAAAACACTAAGGCATCCTAGTATACTTGCATATCTAGACAGTTTAGAGGTAAATAATGTTTTTTAAAGTGAGAAAACAAATTTTCCATTTTGTTAATTAAATTTTTTTTTTTTCAGACTGAAAAAATGATCTATCTGGCGACAGAACGAGTCGAACCTTTAAACAATAGGCTTTCAAGGTACACGGACAATGAAGACGATTCTCATAAGAGGGAAATCTATTTTTCTTGGGGAATATTTCAAATTACTGTAAGAGAAATATTTATTTTTCAATAAACAATTATAAAATATAATATTACATAAAAATATAAGTATTGAGTTTTGCTAATAAATAAATTATTGTGCGTTTCAGAGAGCACTCAGTTTTTTAAACAATGACGGGAATTTGCGACACAATAATGTAAATTTGTGGTCGGTCTTTGTTAATGAAGAAAGTGGCGAGTGGAAACTTGGTGGTGTTGAGTTTATGACAGCGGTCGATGCTCTGTACACCAGTTTACCATCTCAATTTCAAGTCTATCGCCCACCAGAAATTAAAGAAAAATTTAAACCGGCAACGAAATGGTACTTCGACGGATCTTTTAATCTTTAAAATATAAAACTATCAAATATTTTTGAGTTACTGATTAATTTTGATTGTAAACTTTCATTTTTTAGTTGCATTGACATGTGGGGTTTGGGCTGTTTGATATGGGAAGCTTTTAATGGCCCTTTAACAAACCCAGCCAAGCTTGAAAACTTGGAAAACGTAAGTCAACTTATTCTGACAATATTTCTAATATTGTTTCAAAGGTGAAACAATTTTTTAAAAATGATATTCATATTTCAATTCTATTTCTTCGTATTTTTTCAGATTCCAAAACCTCTTTTAATTGTTTATAAGGAACTGACAGGTTCGAACGCAGAAGGTAGACCGAATCCAGCGGACGTGATAGCACGTTGTCGGAGTAACAATGGTTTCTTCAAGAACGATCTCGTCGACGCTCTTCTGTTTCTTGAAGAGATTCAAGTCAAAGAAAAGAATGAGAAGGGTCGATTCTTTTCTCAGCTGGCGAGTCAGTTGGAGAAGTTCCCAGACGGGGTTGGACGGTACAAAATTTTGCCCCAGCTGCTGGCGGCTTTCGAGTATGGCGATGCTGGTAGTGCAGTTTTGCCACCGCTTCTGCAACTCGGGCGCCAGCTTCCGGATTCGGAGTACCAGAAGCGTGTTGTTCCTTGTGTTGTAAAGTTGTTTGCATCTAACGATCGAGCAACCAGACTTCGGCTTTTGCAGCAACTCGACAGATTTGTTAATCATTTGCAACCGGCTACTGTCAATGAATCCATCTTCCCGCAGGTTTGACGAGATGATTATAGATTAGATTAAAAAGTTTGAACAGGATTTGATAATTTGATAGTTGTGTTCATTTTTAGGTGGTACGTGGATTTTTGGATACGAACCCAGCAGTTCGGGAACAGACGATCAAATCAGTTGTGCACCTTGCTCCGAAATTGGATTATAATAATCTCAATGTTGAAGTTCTTAGGTACTTTGCGAGACTTCAATCGAAAGACGATCAAGGAGGAATTCGTACGAATACCACAGTCTGTCTGGGAAAAATCGCTCAGCATCTGCATCCTCAGATCAGGCAAAAAGTAATGAATCAAGTGTACTTTTGTATATATTTTTTCAATTTAAAATTTTTTTGTGCCATAATTTTATAAAATAAATATAAACATGAAATAACTGTAACGAAATATTTACATTCTTTAGGTTCTGATTGGAGCCTTCATAAGAGGCACAAGAGACCCTTTTCCACCTGCACGGAGTGCAAGTATCTTGGCTCTTGCAGCAACTCAACAGTACTTTCTTCTTCAAGAAGTTGCAAATCGTATTCTACCATCACTTTGTCCTCTCACAACTGATCCTGATAAAGGTGTTCGAGATAATGCTTTTCGTACTATTCGAGGATTCCTATCAAAACTCGAAAGAGTATCAGAGGAGCCAGCACTCAGAGAGTCAATGGGTAAACAAAATTATCATTGTTCAGATTGAAAAGAAAGAAACAAATAATTTTAAACATTTTTGGATAAAATTGGTACTGATTTTTTATTTCAATATTACAGAGGCTGATGTTAATACTGCAACTCCAAGTCTGAGTAATGCAGCGGCCACTTGGGCTGGTTGGGCTGTCACAGCTGTCACTGCCAAATTCTATCGCAGTCAATCGGATACACCGAAATCGTCTAATTCGCGAATTTTGTTGAACAAACCTGCATCACTTGGTATAGAAATAACTTAATAAGCATTTTTTCGAACAAAACCTAATGCGCTAGATGCTTTATTTGAATTCGTCCATTTTTAAACTAATTGTATGTGATTTTTCAGAACAAGCAAGCAGTTCACAAAGTAGTGCGAGCACCACGGCAACGACAAGCAGTGCCACAAGTATGAATTCTTTGTACTCGGACTTCCGTGAACATGACCACGACTCCCAAACTGGAAACACTAATTCTGATTGCGATTGGGACTGTTGGGAAACCGGCGATTGGGGCGATATGGAGCAGCAACCTTCAATCGGTAACATTGGCAATACCACCGATGCTTCTCCTTCTTCATATTCACCGAAAAGTCACGAACAGTGGACAAGTCTTGAAGAAAAACCTGAGGAAGAAGCTGCCGAAAGTAATCAAGATAAAAATGAAGTGGAAAATGCTTGGGAGGATACTGAGTTTCAACCCTTCGATGATTTCCAACCCATTGATTCACATTCAGGTATGATTCATGATTTCGGTAGTATTCTGTTTTTGTTTTAAAAAAAAGTGATAATAAAACTCATAAATGATGTATTATTTTTGAAATGCAGGGAACAGTCTGTTAGTACAACAAGCAAAGATTAAACGCGAGGAGCGAAAATTAGCACGGCAAAGGCAGCTGGAGGCCAAAAGAGCATCAGCGAAATTGCAAAGCAGTGCACCCGCGAAAAAAATTGTTCAGCCATAAAAGACATTTTGTAGATAAAAATTTCATTTCAACAATAAATAGGACAAATTTAATTAACAAGAAAAAAACTTGTATGGCAATCATAATCAAATGTATTTATACGAAATGTTGTCACTTAATTATTAACATCAGTATCAAATTCTTTTACGTTTCTGTTCGTTTTGTCTATTATCATAACCTAGAATGTTCAGTAGGATTGTCATATTGGAACCGTGCGTTCATCGAGTTTGAGTTTCCAAGCTCCACTTTGAAGCCCACGCTCTGATAGAATGGGATCAACTTGTCCTTGCATTCTAGCGTCAATTTGTAACAGTGCAAGTGCTTCGCGAGCCTAAGGATTTCTGATACCAACAGCTTGCCCAGATTCTTCCCTCTGTAAGTCGAATTTACAACGACATCTTCCAGATGACCGCGCTGTGAACAAGTGTAAATTTTTTTATTAATAACTATGTTACGTTTTCAGATGAGAATCTCAAGATTCATTTTGATTTTTTTATTTTTATGATTTGAAGTGTTAAAGTTTGTAAACAAAAGTGATATGAGCGAAATCCGTACCAATGCGCAATTGTGGATGAATTTTTGTTCAGCAACCAAAGTCGCACTGCCGATCACTTTGTTGAGATTTTTATCTTCTATTACAACTACATAGTATCCGCCTGATGTTTTCATCCGCCAAAATCTACCTGAAGTTAAATTTATGTGATTAATATAAATTTCAAAGGGCCGATGCAATAACCAAATTACGACTCGAAAAGCTTTTTTCAAACTGAAAATGTATCGCAAACATTTTGATATTCTTTGAAAATGAAAATTATTTGATTTCAATCTTTCAAAACTGATAATAGTATAGAGACTTTTACGATTTGAGGAAAGGGTTTTCGAGTGATAATCTGCTGATCACATTCGGCCCTTCGCCGAATTAGTGCGATTTGTACATTTTTATAAAACTAATTTTTTGTTACTTTTAAACAAATTTCAAGATTATTAAAAAATTACTTAAGAATTGTTCTTGGGTGATGTTTCCTACTTCCGTCAGTTCTCCCAAAAGTTGTATAAAACCTGAAAAAATATAAAAATATGAAAAAGGCAAAACTAAAACTTTAGGAACTGCGTTTAATCACTTACCTTTTCCGTAATCGTCTGTTCTGAGGGGCCGAAAGACAAATCCTTCATTTTCGAGAGGATTTTTTGATTGGTCAATCAGTCGTGGATTAAATAAATATTTGTCTTCGTTGTCAACTAAAGTGTCTTTGAGCTGAAAAAAAATGAATATGAAAATCATTTCATCAGTACAAGATAATATATTTAAAAAATGTATTTTTTATTAATCTTATGACGATAATTATTTATGAGGAAGTATAAACGCTTACAAGATAATTATATCAATCAAGTAAAGCTTTTAAATTGTTCAATTAATTTTAATTCTTTTTAATATTGTTAATAATTCTTTGTTAATGTTTTTATCATTATCTTAAGTTGAGTTTAATCCATCATTAATTATTATTAATAAAAA
>JAAMPD010002193.1:0-16532 GCA_025266255.1 Trissolcus basalis
GTTTGGCCCGCGAGAGCTATTTTATTTCACTCCTACCCTGTATATCTACCGAGCATTCCCTGATCCGCCACCTAGGGACGCGCCACGTATGGGTTACAGACTCCCACTGTGGATAATATATATATATATTATATATAATATAATATATAATATATATATATATATATATTATATATTATAATATTATAATATATATATAGATAATCCTATAACTTAATTCTGGATCTATTAATAGGGGGGGGGGGGGAATCCTCCGCCCATAGCGAAAGCAATAGGGAAATTGAAATTTCCCTAAAAATGGAAATTACAAATTAAAATTATTAATTGAAAGAATGAAAAACAAATTTTCGAATGAATGTGTGGACCCAATTTCAGTATTTTCACATATTATCCCACGTGTCACAATTACCCCAACTGCCTCTACTTAGAAAATGAAAGGAAATATGAATGGAAGGTCAACATGTTGTATAATGCAATTAAAATAATATACATGACCGGTGGCCGTGGATAATAAACACTTAAGTAATTTTCAATAACAACAAATCAGAAGTATTAATAAGGTCATTGACATCCGACAAGGTAAGTTTTTATAACAAATCTAGTCGGATATTTCTAGCAGCTTTTTTTTTCTTTTTCATCATTTTTCAAGTGATTTGTAATTTTGTTGTTCCTCGAACTGAATATTTGTTTGAGTAATTGGAAGAAACAAAGACAGTCAGCTTAATCTTTATAAGTGATGCAAGTGCTCTAAATTTATGAGACAAAATTGTTGAGCAACCGGGAATAAATCCGTTTAATTACGCGCATCACCACATTTCAATTGCGGAGCGACATTCCCACCAATGTCTGCTTTGTCTCAAAATTAAATATAGAAAAATGTTACTTTCAATTCGAGAACTTTACAAAAAAAAAAAAATAAATAAATAAATAAATCAGTGGTACAAGTTTTAATTGCGTCGGTCATTAAAATTTGTTCAAATCAAATTTGATGTTCCCCAGAACAATCGCGCAAAAATTGGCCCATTCATAACAGTACCGGCCAATCGGAACAATTAAATTTATCACGCGGAACAAACTTTAACACGAATCAAAGTTTTCTTCCCATTCAAACGTCTGCATATATTTCGCAGAAATGAGATAAACGTACGATATTATTATGAAGGAACAAGGCATTCAGGTCATTGTCAACCAACTAAGCTACACTCAGAAACAACTTGCTTAACTGATCCCGACTTATTTCTTCCTCTTTTTGATAATCATCTTTTGTTTGCCTTATCCACTTTTGGGGTCATTTTTATTCCAACCGACTGAATCTTAAATTTCAACCCAGTTTGAAAGAATTGATTTAAAACAAACAGTGGAGCTAATTGAGAAGCACATTACCAAATTGGTGTGGTTAGAAAAAGTGTTTTTTAAATGGTGGGGGAGAGGGGGACCAATTTATAAGCTAGACATTTCGCTATCGACCCTCAAATGCAAATGACAACCCGACGTAGCTCTAAGAAATAATGTGCTTAGGGTTTCTCTCTTGGCAATGAACTAGATATAAGCTGTTATAAGATGAGAGTAAGACGCTCAACGCTTGCCGCAACTGCGTATTCTAAGCACACTGACATAAGTGTATTTGTAACAAAACGTTCAACACGTATAAATGACAACATTAAGATGCCATAGTTTTACAACAATAAACTTAGACAGTTATTGGTCATTGACATTGGCATTTTCGAATCAGAATAACGATTTTCTTCGTGACACAAATTTTTCACATCAAAACCATATTTTTAAACCGTCATCTTTTTATAACACATTTTAACGGTTCAAAAGTTCCCCTTCAAAATTTTGTTCTCGTTTTTTTGTTATTCTGAGATTATTTTTAATTAATGCTAACTAGAAAGTTACAAATATTGGTCGTTAAGTTGATCATTTTAGTGATAGTAAAATTTGAATTACGACTGAGTTGAAGTTTTGCCAGCAATGCACAATCGCAGAGCGTTTGGTACATACATTTAAGTGCCTTATAAATGCACCGACTGCCCCTGCCATAAAGAATTCTCCCCGGAGTGTAAAAGTGCCGAATTCAATGTCTATGATTACCGCGGGGAAAAAAAAATTATCAAAACTAAAATCGAATCTTTTTGGGATGATCCAATGAATCGTCTAAATTTGGAAGAAGGTGAACGAACTGCGGGCTTGATAATTGTACCTCGGTGTGTATAAATATGCGAGGTTCATCATTGCATGTCAGAGCGAGTTTATTTGTCCAACAAAATAGCGTACACACTTTTCGATTCTCGACTCCTCATAAAAGTCATAATTTCTTCGTAACGTTCGATTCATGATTTCTCCGAATGTGTGATTCGAAAAAGTTTGATTCGAGAGAGATCTTGTTGCTGAAATCATTTGTTTAAATTTGGACCTTAAAGCTTGATCCTTCGAAAACTAAAAAATCGTTCTCGAAAATTTCGAGAAAGATCTCGAGGTTCCTGGATAAATTTCTAAGAAAAAAAAAAGCTCCACTTATAACTTTGAGTGATTGAACAAAAGCTTGTGGAAAATGTAATAAAATAAAGTGAAAACATACTAAGAGGATTTAAACTATATTGAAATTGAAATAATGATGTTTGTATATTTTTACAATGCTTGTGAAACATGAGTTTTTAGTTGTATACCTTTGTGCACAATAAGATTATGTAAATTATAGTAATAATGAAATGAATTCATTAAATTAAAACAAATCATGGGACGTGAAACTATTCTTTTTTTCTTTAAAGTACTTTTAATGTCACTAATAACATTTTCAATAAATTAACAAAATATAAGATTGAGTCGTCTTTTCAAATTGCTGAAATTAAAATGCACAAACCAGAAAATGACATCAAATTTTACTTTATTGCATAACTGTTGGAAATATACTTTATTCGATTTCAAACAAAACCTACCACTTCTTGTTTCCAAACATTCTTTGTGCAAAATGAGTACACAATATTTCAAACATTTCTACCAGATAATTTGAAAGACAAAACAAAAATTGAAAAAAAAAAAACAAAGCCATTCTAATTATCTTCTTATCTCAACTCAAAAAACTGTTTGCATAAATTTGTAGAATTGGTGAGAAAGGTATAACAATTTACCTGTAAAAATAGCATAAAGCAGACCCATTGGTAATACCTATACTCTTTCTTCTCACTTTCCGGGTACGATTTGGAATTAGCGACTCCCGGGAACGCGACTTCGACACCTTCCTTACGTTTGTAAGCAGCAGTGATGGTGTAGGTGCTGTGGATCCAGCAGAACGTGTTCAAAACGTCTTCCGGCAAGTCCTTGCTGTGGATACAATCGATCGGATTGCCGACATACTGTCTCGTCGTTACAATCAAGGAGAATGCAATTAGTAATATCACAGTTAAACTATAATGCAACCTGAAGACGGGCGTGTCAATGTGAATGTGCGAGATCTTGATGAGGCTCTTCAAACCGCGGAATATGTCCAACATCTTAGACCGGAAGAGCAACGCTCTTCCACTTAAACATGAGTCAGGGTCCTGTCATTAGGAGCCTGCTTTGTGCATCGCCAGATCGTCGGCATGCTCCTCGCTCCTGCGACGCACCTGTCCTAGTCCTTCGCACAGTTTCCCTCATTCTTTCACTTTCTTTTCTGTACCCGGTCCGACACTCTCAACCGCCCTGGTCCCTTGCACGCGTCACATCTCGCGGTCCTCGAGTCTGCTCTCACGAGTCCAACCCCGCTGCTGCTCTTTTGGCACTGACTGATTCCAGAGGACGGTTAAACGCCGGATAAGTAGACTTGGCAAAGACGCCGAGCCTCAAAAAGGCACAACGAAAGAGAAATCTCATAAAACTGTTGCTGTTGCCGGACAAATTGTCGTGCTGTAATGTGGACGATCATCCGCTCCTCGTACGCATCAGTTGACGTTTCATTGCACCGATAACATCGCTCTGCCGGGCCAAAACTTCAAACTTGAACGAATCACAAAAAAAAAAAACGAAAATAAATAAACAAAAACTAAATTGCACATCAGAATTATTGCTGCCACAAGTTTTTTCNCTTTTTTTTTTTTTTTTCATTGATTCAATACTGGTTCAATTTCTGATCAAAATTTTTGATATTTAATCTTCAGTCAATTGGTTTTAATGATTTTACTTTTTTTTTTCATTGATTGAACAATGGTTGATCATTATTTTTGCAATTTAATTTTGAGTCGACTGATTTCAACGATTTCATCAAAAAATGAAAATAAATAAACAAAAACAAAATTGTACATCAAAATCACAATTCTTCGTTTTCATTGATTCAAAACTGGTTCAATTTCTGAAGATCAATATATTTGGAATTTAATCTTGAATCAATTGATTTCAACAATTTTACCGAATAACTTCAAACTTGAACGATTAACAAAAACCAAAAACCAAATTTGCTATCACGATTATTGTTACAACAATTTTATCAAAAAAACTTCAAACTTGAACGATTCACAAAAACCAAAAACCAAATTTGCCATCACGATTATTGCTGCAACAATTTTTGTTCTTGTTTCTGTTTTATTTTCATTGATTCAACATTAACTCAACATCCGATCAGACATTTGCAACATTCAATCTTGAATCAATTGATTTCAACGATTTTGCACGATGCTATTTTAGCATTTACGTGTACAACTGCTGCACGTTGCTCTACCAGCGGCAACAAACTTTATAAGCGAAGACAAAATACCAAAATAGAGTGACTGCTCGGTTCGTTTTCTTATTCGCGCCCTCTCGCTCTCTCGACTCTGTTTTGTCCGTCGACTTTTTGCTAGCATTTGTCCCTTGTGTCTTTCCAAGGGACCGAAAGCACGTGGCGAATTTCACGAGGACGAAAATAATCTTGCGGAGCTCGCCGCAAACAGATGGTTTGGCGTGTACTTATGGTTATTACTTGCGGTCGCGATAATAAGCTTTCTCAGAAAGCTTTTCTGATCGGAAAACCGATGATTTATTTGTTACACGGAGAGATGATTGACAGAGTCAGTTCAGATGAGGTTGTGATTAATGTTTCATTCCTGCCCCATCAGAGGTGATTTCAAATTTCAGCCTTTTGGTTTCATTTCAATTGACCAGCACGTTATTCCCGCTCCGACTTCTAAATTGCTTCTTGTTTTCTTACGATTCAAATTGATTTGACAAGATTTAGAAAAGGATAATATTTGGACAGCTAATTTTAATTCTTTCTTTTTTTTTCTTTCGTTTTTGTCTGTACTCTTCATGTTCGGTCGGACTTTCCAAATGCATTCACATTTTTTTGTTCCACTATCCCTAATAGCGTGTAGGTTTGTTTACATTCAGTTAAAAGCAAAGTTTCTTTGAAACACAAATATATATGGTTCAAAGCGTTACATCATCTAGGACCTGATTTGACGTAACTTTTAAAACGCTGCAAAAATCTATAAATATTAACGGCAACTGACGTTTTGACACGTGTAATCACAATTTTGTTTTCAATTTGGTAAAATGATTCTGTCGCGTGTTGGCAATTATTCTTTCGGTTTTTTGAAATCGCATCGAGTCTAGACTACACGGTTTTGAGTATTAATCATTAATTTATTACTGACAGGGATGAAAAGTGTTCAGCGAAAAAATGTTGATTGACGTTATTCATCATTGTTGCATTATTTAAAGCTGCTCTACATCTGAGTGTGTTTATGCCGTTTTCGAATCTTGTCAACTTGGATGTAAAATTAATAAGCTTTCTCGAGTGATAATAGTGGAATCTCACATCAAAGATGGGACATGTAAATTTTGCAAAAAAATTCTTTCAACGAACACCAACTAGAAATTATATATAATACATATACAATATTTTATATCTAAGTAAATCATTAACTTTTAATAATATTTTCTGAATTGAAAAATTTTTTATGACACGTACTGAGAGAAAAATTAAAATTAGTTAAAAAAGTTGATGCCATTTTTTATCACTTTTTATATCTCACAATAACTTTTTTTATAGGGCATGGAAAAATAATTGAATGAGTGAAAAACAGCTCGCGTGGATTACGTAATTGATCCTACGTGAGGAACAAATGCATACATTATAAAAACTCAAATTCAAAAATAGAACCCTTCTATTTTCTGACACTTAATCCAACAGACTACCGGTATAATTGAATATTCTTAATTTGTATCAAATTATCCAACAGGGCGTTGTTTTTCGATTCGGTAAAAAGATTAATTAGCCATGGCGATATTCGAAATTGCGGAAATATTATTCAACTTGACAGTTAACTGACAGCTCTCAAATTCATCATAATTTGTCTTTCTAATTTAGATATCCGATTGAGATGACGATATAAGAAAAAAAAACTTTTTATTATGTTTGATTGATGTTACCGGTATTTGGCGGTTACAACATTTTTACAATTCTGGTTTCAGGTTTTACAATGCTGCTCCACAATGCGAACTGCCATGCAGCGTCATATCATTGTATTTATTTTTACTGTAACATTGGCCATGTGCTGCGAAAGACACCGTTCATGTTGACACAACAAAAATGTGTACTGTACCAGTAGATGGTCGCCTTCAAAATTATAAAATTAGCTGACCCTTTTCGTCTGTCACGATTGATCAGATTTAATTACAAGTTCATGCATTTGTTTATTTAAACTTCAATTTTCGCCCAGCTGTTGTTAAACTTTTTCAAATATGTTTCCCCCGCGATATAAATATGCAACTTCATTGAATTTCATATGTTGCATAATTGAAAAAGCCTTTTATTTTCATTTGTTTTTTAATGTTTCCAAAAAAAAAATTGTTTTTAAAAACTGACTGAATTTGACTGACGTAAAAATTGTACGAAGAATGCAAAAAAGGTACGGCGGAAGGATGAATGTGCATTGTGAGATTAAAAAAAAGTGTACGAGCGAATCCCGATATTGAGATGTATGAATATCCGGAAGTGGGCACTCGCTCATCAATTTGTCAGCACAAGTAGTAAAGCGTGCAAAGTCAAATAAAGTTAGCAACTCTTTCGTTAACCCATTCGCATCGCATCTCCAAGATGAATGTTAAATTCGATTCTAATTTCGTTGGGTTTTCGAATGAGAAAATTCGTTTTTCTTTTTTCCAACCAAATGAACAACTAATTGGACCGTTATGATTGAGTTGCGAGCTCCAAAAATGACGGATCAAATTCACCCAGAGGTCGTTGTTCCTTTCATTCCTAAATTAAACGTATAAACACATAAACCACACTCATAATGTTGATAAAATTACCGATTTTACAATAAATATCGCGCGGAATACAATGTACCAAAGCACAAATGTTGTGATAAAATAATTCATTCCTTTGCCGTTCACAGATTTATATTTAGTTTCTTCATTTTAATTTATGCACGTCAATCAAATTTTCTCATACCCCTTCTCTGCTATTTTTGGTTCAATCGGCACAGTTTCGGTGGTTAAACTTTTGGGTTTGATCACAATTTGAAAAATTTCTTCTTTCGTACCAATCGCAACCGCGCGTCGCTTCGGTGTAACAATTTTTTCGGCCCTGTTTTATAATAAACACTATTAGTCAAAATGAGCATGCAATTGTCACGCGGTATCTTGAAATTATGTATCGAAAATGAATATGGAATATAGTCGTATATTAATAAGTCATGAGAATTAGAGCACTTGCAAAACGAACTTGAGCGGACAGCGATGATTAAAATATTTGTTTGTGCCGCTGTGTAGTTTGTCGTATTTCACTCGCGAGAGAGAGTGGGGGGGAAAAGAGAGCGACCGAGCTAGACAAAGTATTTGGCAGTTTTTGGGGACCTGTGATGAAACGAAAACTCACTGATTGCACGGAATTGCGCGGCACTAAACAATCCGCGTACAGACGAATAAAATTCAGCTCCACGCGATACCACGCACGACACTCGACTCTCAACCATGCTTCACACTCCTCCACGACGGAGGAACCGACAAGTCAGGGTGCTCCAGGAATAGAAACTCTACCAAACCCAAAGAGTAACGCAACGTCAGACGTCGACCACGCGTGCTGCCTGACGATGCCTGGCGAATATATGATCGACCAATTTCTTTTCAAATGCACAACCAGCAATTCAAAACAATTACGCTCTCTAAACTCAAGCCTAATTAAATTGTATAAAATTATTTATTCATTGACACATTTAATTAATTTAAAAAAATCTTGCAATTCAAATTTTGGTATTAAAAAGTTCAACGTTGAAAAATTACACTAGTGAATTATGTCTCATCATCAGATGAAATTTTCGTTGACTTCTAAATGAATATTTATGTGTCAAAATAATATGTTCAAATGTATAACTATTAATTAAATTAAATTTCAAACTTAGACCTAATCAAAATTCTATCAAATATTGTAATTTATAAATGAAAATTTACTGAACTGTACAGTATGTGGGGGACAAATCTAAAATTTGTAAAAAATATAATTAAAACTTGGAAAAAAATTTTCATATATTTCAAGCTATTGAAATATATATTATATATAATTACTATAACAATATATAAATAAATATACAAATAGTTATAATAATATAAGTTTACTATATAATACTAAAAGTTAAGTGATTATAAGTAAAAATTTTGAAATTAACTAATTAAAAATATCAAGTTTCAATATTTTTGAAACTTATTATTTCGCAATTAAATAGAATTTCAGATTTTTCATCCATGTGCTGTACAGTTCGATAAATGTAAATAGAATTTTTTTCTCCATTCATATCAATTGATTGTTGGATGAAATTTCAGTGTTTAAAAAAAAATGTTTGTATAGGAAATTGTAAGAAAAAACATACTTGAAAAATTAAGAAGAAGGGCACCCACTGGTAATATTTGACTTGTCTTGTAATTCCCTCGTGTCCACGCTGGCGCTCGTTCGGTTGCTGCCGATTCCTTGGATGATAAAACATCGACGGTCCAACGCCAGGAAACGCCACATTAATCCCCGCGATACCTAGCATCGCACTGGTAACAAAATATGTACTATGCACCCAACAATACGCGTTGAATGCTTCTACTGGAATGTCTCTGCGAACAAAATAAAATGTCCCTTTATAAAAATGATTTACACTAAACGCTGTCAAAATTTATACCTTATTATGATTATGATTATATTTTATTTAAGTTATAAATTTAAACTTGAAACTGAACGAGAATTATTAATCATAGAATTGTTAATGGTAGTTTTAAATGATTTTTTTTTGATGAATAGGAAATTAACAAGTAAATTAAATTTACCTTGTATGAACACAATCGATAGGGTTCCCGACGGCTTGTTTGGTTGAAATCATGATAGCAAAAGCTAATAACAAACCTGATGTGAACACGTGTAGTCTAGTTACAAAACCATCACTTTTAACTTTACTGACCTGTGTTACAATCAAATAAACATTTCATTAGATCAATCAATAAAAAATCAATAAAAATTGTAATTGGACTTTTGGCATGATTTTTCTAAAACGTTATAATACAAGTTTTTTTTGTTTTAGAATTTTGTAGCAATCCGTATGTCTATGTTGAATAATTCATTTTCTGAGTTGATCAAAAGTGCATTTCAACGTCAAAATAAAAATCCTAATTTCATTACTTTTTTAAGTGGATGAGAAGTACTTCGTCAGCCAGTCAGTAGTTATGGTCAACTGAGAAATTTTTTCAGATCCGTTGAAACTAGACTGATTGATTGTCAATTGATTGAAACGTTACAAAATTAACAACTAACTATTTCTCGATACAATTATTCATTTTAACTTTAAAAACAAAACAACAATTCATTGAAAAAGTTTATTGTGGAAATTATTAAATTATTATTTCAAGTGTGACAATCGACGAGGTGTTTTTTATTTTGAATTTGATAAGATTCATCATTTGCTTTGAAGATTAATAAGTTGATGTAAATTTAAACAGTTAAGATCAACTTCGACTGGCCGATTGTTAAACTCGATGCACATGTAATGGGAGGGTTGCCTAACCGCAGGGGCTGTCAAACTACTTAAAATCCTAGCACACCAAACTAACCAATAGATGTGAATAAGATATTAAATTGTTCCTCGACTTTCCATTTTATCATCTATTTATTAGATAAATTTTTGTTTTATTTAAACCTCTAAGAGGTATTTAAATTTGCGACTTGAAATAAATTTGAAATTTACAAGACCGAGATAAAAATGTTGATTCATCTTGGTTTCGGGAAAATCACAATAAGTGATTTGGCGTAAATAAATCAGGCGAATTTTGTTCAGCGTCTTATTGACCATCATCATCACTTAAACCAAAGTAGAGCTGAAGTACATACATCAAAAAGCAGTGAAATAAACACATGTCCACAACGGTTATACAGAGTTTAATTTAAACACTATTCTATTTATATGCAACATTTTCGTATTGTCTACAATGAATAATCTATTTTCTCAATGAGT
This sequence comes from Trissolcus basalis, assembly GCA_025266255.1. Taxonomy (NCBI): domain Eukaryota; kingdom Metazoa; phylum Arthropoda; class Insecta; order Hymenoptera; family Scelionidae; genus Trissolcus; species Trissolcus basalis. Next base: position 10,446 of record JAAMPD010002193.1, read on the forward strand.
ACGCTCATTATGCTCTTCTATTTAAATTCACAATTTTGCTGCACCTGCCTTTCATTTTTCAACGATATTAGACTCCCGGTCGCTCCCGTTCTCTTAACATATTTTGTTCTTTATCGTCAACTACAACAAATAACAACACAAACGATGAATAATTTATCAACATAAAATCAACATTTGAACATGAAGTAACATTTAAATCTCTTTTCACGAGCCGAAAAGTGTTTTCTTCTTTATGTCCCAATGTTTTATTTTTTCCCCTCCAGCAGGTGTGATTTGTATGTACAACATTGATGATGCAAGCCTCGGATAAATATTATTTCTGTTTTGACGTTAAATGCACTTCAGGGTGGGACTTTGCAACTGACATACGGGCACTGTTCGACAATTTTAAATATGACCTCAAAACTGGACCAACAATCCTAACTCAAATTTTATATATAGGTCCATAAATGACTCATATATAAGACATCAACTTATCCTTAAATGTATCCATAAATGAACCATATGTATGATTATTTATGGACCTATATATAAATTTTTATGTCCTATTTATCGACATATGGATGTCAAAAATATAAAACAAATTTATATGTGCCCTTATATATAAGTGATTATTTAGAAAAATTTCGAATTTTGAAGTGTGGAAAAAACTGAAACTTTTTCATAAATGTACCCATAAATGGATCATATGTATGATTGTTTATGGACCTATATATAAATATGTATGTTTTATTTAATTTCCATTTATGCAGCTATTGGCATATATGGATGTCAAAAATATATAGAACAAATTAATATGTGCCGTTATATATTAGTGTTTACTTGGAAAAATTTTGAATTTTGAAGTGGAAAAAACTGAGTCTTACGTGAAAAGGAAAAAAAGGCCCCGAATTGCATCCATCATCCAACCTTCCTGACCAACTTTACGCTTTGTGAGCGCTAATTGAATCCATGCAGGTTTCGCTCTTTTACTTTTGCTGCCGGAAGAAGACTTCGATCCTCTTCTTCCGGAATCTTCAGAAATGTCATTCAGTATTGTGGAGTCACTACTTGTCCCACGATCACTCTTCATATTCCATAATTATCACGAAACCACCTTGAAACTTTCTTCGGACAATCAGTAACGTACGGTCGTAGCACTTTCCTCGACATTTTCAACTAAAACCAACGAATTCAACTGTTATTTTCAGTAAACCTTTTTTTTTCATGTTTCAAAACCATTTTTCATTCGCTTATAAAAATAGACGAAAAAAATAACTAATCGTTGTGATTCTTCACTCTTACATTTTGAAAGATCACCTTTTTTTACGAAATCATAAACTTGATAAACATTGAAATAAAAGAACTGGACATCTTCGAGAAAGTTGAAAACGATGTTGGAAACTGAAACGAAAATTCCGATGTTAATAAAATGATAACAAAAATATCAGAAACGAAAATTCGCATCACAGTTATATCAATCACGGTTTACTTAGATGTGATGATCAGATTTTCAAACGTCTGTCAAAACGACGGAGCGTCAATAAACCGTAAGCAACAGCTAATTAATGATTTTCCATGCGTTGTGCGGTGCGAAAAAGAAAAATCAAATTTAATTAATCAATTTGATTCCCGACCGTGACATGTATTTTCATTTAAATATAGCAACACTCCAAAACTGAATATAGCCATATGGCCATACTTTATGGCTTTAAATATATCTGGCCGATAGCGACTAATATCCGAATAGCGATATATTTCAATAATCAGTTACATAACTACATCAAACAATATTATTCTTGGCCGGGAATATCCACTTCACGAATCACTCAACATAACAAGAAAATTTTCTCTCCATCTAATTTTTCGAACTCTCATTCGCCTGCACCAAATTTTGTCAACCAATTTTTTCACCTAAATCCATTTTATAATAAAATATTTTTACGAAACCATTTTGTTCTTCAAACTATCCTTTCCCTCGTTAGTGAAATTTTAGTCGGTGAAAATCTGTACTTCCACTCACTTTATGACTCATAGAATTTTCACGCGGGCAATATTTGGAACAAAATAAAATTAATAGTCGAGCTCGTTTAATTTGAAATTTCGCGCCGACTGATGTATTGCGTTAATTTATTTAAAAGCGCGAATGCTCGCGTGTCTTTTATATTTAAACAACATTAGTTTCAAATTCCTCCGAATTCCCCGTGGAAAATTGCGATGGAAAATTTTATCCGAGGGTATTAAAGTTTGACGAAAAAGAAGAAAAAAAAAAGTATAATCAAGATTCGTCACTCGTATATATGATGTTGTCGTAACACAGTTTTAGTGTGAGAAATAAAAATACGCGCGACGTTCATTTAGCTCATTAATAGTCACGATCACGTAGTGACGAGCGACATTTCAGAAAATTTAAAAAGTTCCGGACCGTCGATAAAATGATCGTTTCGAGTTCGAACGAATTGCACATTCAACTTAATTGTATGTTCCAATTAAGTTTCGTACGATTAATCGGGACCCGATGCGAATTGTTAATTTTTTTCTTTTTATTACTTTTTTTTTCTTAACTACAAAAAAACATGAAGGACGTTGAAAAAGACACAAACCATGGCAGCATTTCTCGAAATACACTTGGGTTTGCATTATGAACCACGTTTTTTAACCGCACTAAAAGTTGAAACCCGTTCGAAACAAACAGCAATTAGTCAAACATTAAATTCACTGACACGAAAAACAAAAAAAAACAACCAAACGAAAAATGAAGAAACAAAAAGAAAACGTCAAGAAAATAAGACTCAAAATTGAAATTCAGTTAGTCGAAAAGGGGGGGGGGGAGATATAGCAGATGACGAAAAGACAAGCTGGATTTAAAAATGCGGGCGCGTGAAAATAAAAAGAAAGACAGGGGGGAAAAAATAAAAAGTGGAAAATAAAAGAGTACCGGTTACGAATTGAGGAGCGCGAAATAAAGCCGACTGGAAAACTCGGGCGCGCTCAGGCAACAAGTTGTTCTTTGCGACAATCTCGACAATGGTACGGTGGCTTCTGGCGCTTGCAATTGTCACAAAAATGCAAACCGATCGATCACCCCACCCGGCACAATTTTTCAAGTTTGGGAGCCGCGCGCGCGCGCAAACCCGTCTTATCTGTTGTCATTCAAAATTGGCGCGTGCCATTTGGTGTCCGCGAACGAAAGCCCGATATCTTGTGATTGGGCACCACGCGCAATGGTTTCCACCAAACTGAAGAAAGCACAGTAGGTCACCTACTGTGCTCGTCATCCGAGCATCCTCACGTTGCCAAAACATAGGCCGTTTTTATTTTTATATTTTCGCCCTTGTCTCGGCGTACACCTTGCATCGATCTGCACGCAACCACGTGCTAGCACGCGCCTACGCTATCAAAACCATATCACCATTACCAAAAATAATACAAAATCAGTCGAGCGTTTTAATATTTTGGCTTCCAACTATTTCATTTTAGTTTATTTTATTTCTTTTGCAACTATTTTCAATCGGTGCATTCAGTTCCCTAGTAAAAAAGAAAATATAATGACCAATATATTGGGCGTATATCAGCCATATAATGGGAATATAATGTTACGTAAACCATATCTGAAATATATATGATCATTATAATGGCAATATAATGGCCATACAGAAAACGTATATCGCCATTATAATGTCAAACGAAAATTTTTGAATTTTTCGTTTGAAAATAATAAATAAATAATAAATAAATAAAATATATTGAATATAATAAAATGAAAAAATGTAATGAAAAATATAATAAACATGAATATAAATGTATAAATGAATATAAAAATATGTATAAATGAAAAATAAATATATTGGCCATATATGTTTCTATATGCTCATTATATTGATTATGTATGGGCATTATATTTCCATTATATTGATTATGTATGGGCATTATATTTCCACTATATTGATCATATACTGCCCCTATATTGCCATTATATTGTCAATATATTGTCATTATATTTTCCTTTTTACTAAGGTTCCTGCAACTGCATTTTCACTGTCCGAACCAAATGCCACTGCATCGATTGTCTTCAAACCATTGCAATTATGGATACAGCCACATTAACTGCAATCTAAATGCAACTGCATTATTGCTGCATAATGCAACTGCATTAAATGCATTTCAATTTTTGATGATGAATGCAACTGCATTGGGTAAGTTTGCAAGTCAGGTTGTTCGAATTTGTGTGTATAACTGCATTTTCGGTTGGTGCATTAAAGATGCAACTGCATTCGTTAATGAGTTTGAACGTTTTGTTCGGGATGTAATTGGCTTGATTGAAATTAAAGTCGTTGCGATAATTGGTTTTTGTACGGTTGCACTTTTGAATTGTTGCACAATATATGCAAATGCATGAAAGGCATTTGAAGTTGAATATTACATTCCGGGTGTACTTAAGTAGAAAACAAAAACAAAATTAATGGATTTGGAAATTTGTTATTTATCTAATGGTTTCATGATAAGTGCATGATATTCGTTTATAAATTGTACTGAACTATAGATGCAACTGTGGACATCAGATTCAAAATTCACATGAAAGCCATGCTAATTATGTTGCAACTACATTTTGTAATTATTGCACGATAGTTGCAACTGCATTAAATGCATTTTCGAATATCTGACTGCAGAAACAACTGCACCGATTGAAATTAGGAGCAAAAGTTGCAGTAACTAATTTGAATGCATCTGCACAATAGACGCGACTGCATCGGGAAAATTAAAATGCAATTGCTATGAATGAAATTGAATTGTACCAAATGAGGGTGGAGCAGACGAAAAAAAAAAGTCGGACAAATTGTATACGTGTAGTTATGAGTGAGAGAAATTAATACAGAACGCGAAATGCAGAGTGCAGCGATGTCGTAAAAAAATGATAACCATTTGAGAAGGCCACATCAAAGCGTAGAACGCAGGCGAGCTTAAAATGAAATTCAAACGTAACGTTCGGTTCGATTGAAATTGCATGCACGAGCGGCCGAACATTTGCGTTCTTCAAAAGCTCCGTGGTTTGCAGTCAAACAATGTAATCGGCGTGCGTTTCGGCTTTGGAGATCTATTCATTTTGATTGCAATTGATGAGTTAATTGCAAGCCGATGATGATTAATGGACAACCAACGACGAAATTATCGAAGACAGCTTATTCGTGATTACAGTTTTCATTTTGCGGTCAGATTGAATTACGCGCCGAGGATTGTCTTTATTATCCGACCAACTTCGAGATATTGCACTAACATTCAGCTCGAAAAATTAATCCCCATTGATTGCTCGATGTAATCATCGCCCCAACGGGATTCGATTTTAAATATTATTGCTTTCATTTTCCTTATCTCGTCTTTTATCATTTCAATGGTTCATCAGTTTGCCATCAACTACGACTTTTCTTTTTCTGTTACTTTTTTTGTTAGACGTATCAATTTTGAGAACAAACATCCAGCTTGGAATGAATTTCAGAATAGTTCCTTTTCGAGAAAAAGACGAAAAACAACCATCATTTGTCCAATCTATTATCCTCTCATTTTCTTACATTGGATTATGTCCAAATAGAGTCAAAAGCAGTTTATCCGCAATTTTTCACCCCTGATCCCAAGCGCGTCTTGAGTCAACTTTTCGTCCTCATCCCAAGACGATCCATCAAATTTGCTTTCATTTGTAAATATAACACGATTTTGGTTGCCAATTTGATATTCACTCTTCGTGAAAAAAAACTCAAACTCATTTTTACATCATAACGTTTCGTAAATAAGTCACGTATAGGTCTGGAAAAAATGACTTTGTACCTAACGACTAATCTTATGGTGATAAGTTTTGCGAAATTTGATAGATTACAATTTTTTTTTTTTTTTTTTTTAAGAACATTAATTTCAAAAATAAAACGTCATCTATAGTATATCAAGTTATCAAAATATACAGCTTTACATAAAACAGTACAAAATGACCCAACCAAAAAAAAAATAGGGGAGAGTGACCAACACTGAGACGGTCCAACAGTGAGACATTGACAAATAATCCAATAAACTATTACGTTAGAAAAATATAAGAAAAAATTAAAAAGTCTACTATTTTAC
>JAAMPD010002194.1:0-16515 GCA_025266255.1 Trissolcus basalis
AAAGTATTTGTGTCAGTGTCGGAATAACAAATTAAGAAAATGATAACTAATTTATTTATAATTTCCTTACAAACTCTATCCGCATTGTGTGCAAGACATGGGAGAACAATATTCTCTTTTGATATTAAACATTTTAAGTATTTTGTTAATAATAATTAGGGTATCACAAATTACCCCGAAATCACAATTACCCCGGTTGACTCTATATATTTTTAATATAGAAAATATGTATAAAATGTATTTTGAAATATAAATTTAAATATATTTCTGTGTGTGATATATAAATTTCTATTGAAACAAATATGAAAAATTGATTATAAATTTATGCAATTTGTATAATTTTTATCAAAAGATATGTAATTGGAGGACAGAAACCATTTTCAATAGAAATTATCACAATTTTGGTACAAATTAAAAAACAATTTTATAACAATGACCAAACATTTAATTTGAATTATTCAATTTTGTGGCACTTTTGATTAAACAGTTTAATAATTATTATCAAAAATGGATTGTGTTCTCCAATTATGAAACTGTTCAAAACTGTGCGTACCATAAACGAAATGCACGTTTGTTAAAACCATGAAAATGAATTAAAATTTTAGGGCTCACAATTAACTTCAATTTGTCAGCATCCATTTATCTAATCCGGGCTTTCTTCCCTTTTACTTAGGAACTATACGAGCACTTCGGGCTGGAGAGCCAACCACCATCTTGGTTCACGTAACATTAGTGTCGCAAGTATGTCAGTAAAGCCGCAACTTCTCGATCGTTAACTGCGGAAGTAACGCCAACTGGTCTAATCGAGAGGATCGCAGGCGAAAACATGCAATTTGTCTTGGCCCTGGCTGGGATATTCATATCGGTCCCGGGTGGCCGTGATGAATGAGTCAGAGGCCTGCTGAACTCTCGACCACCTCTCTCTAAATGGTCCAAAAACAATCCAGCCGAGCGACGCCCCAAGTGCCTCTCCTGGCGAACAGGAATATCTCGAGCTCAAGCGCGTCTGCTTGCCTCGTTAGCTGAATGCTTCGGCGATGCAAAACCCGCCGCCGCTTTTGGCAGTCGAACGCCGCTCGAGTGATGAAGCTCTGGCACTGCTTTATCACAAATGATATCTCGCTTTCGAGCACTCAAAGTCCCACAATCTCCCGCAGACAACCTCTCGTTCGCGAGTCATCTCGCTCTACCAGAAACACAAAAGGGATGTGAAATTTTAGGCAAAATTTAGCCCAATTTTAGTCAATCCTTTTGCTGGGTATTTGTCCCATTTTTTCTGTTAGGCTATTCAAAAGTTGGAGGTAAAAAAAATTATGCACCCTGACAGGCTATATTGATCTTTGGGATTTGCAATTCTACCGAATTCCTCTCTCCGCTCGTGTATAACAATTCAACCACATCCTCGAGCGGAAGCGACATAATTTATCCACGCGCTAAATTATTAACAAAGCCGGTAAACTTGGCGCTACAGCTCGGCTAAGTTATGATCCAAAAAAGCGGGCGTTTTATATTCGGGAGGACTAAAATCGATTCTCACCTCGGTGGCAAATATTTACATCGCCAGCTTGTTTTTGTTGTACGAAATGTACTGGAACGTCCTCCGCAAATATCATTCCCCCTCCCCTCTCTTTCTTCTTCCCTTTCTTTTCCATTTCTTGGAACTTACTTTTCGCAATTGCATCTCGCGTTTTGTCGCACGTGCATTCGTTTATCCTAGGCAGTTCTTATCTCTTGTGTTTCGGGCTTAATTTTCCAATTTAATTCGCAACTTCGAGTTGGTCGCGCGCGTTCCAGTTTTGCGAGAAAAATTATAATAATAAGCTCGATAAATTTGTCTCCCCTCCCTCCTACTCTCCTTTTTGGTGCGCTGAAAATAAAAGAATCGAGCGCGATAATTCGTGTTTGTTTATTCGTTCGTTATGAATATTGATTTGATGGTCGTTGTCGGGTATATTCGCTTCTGCCCGAGTGACTAGCGAGGCAATATTTACTGTTAATAAGACGATAAGAACGGACGGCTAAATATTCAGTTAAAATGCATTTCTCACGGGAGCAGGAAACCATTTCTATGTAAAATAGACGCGCAAATAAAGTATGCAGCCCGACGGTGTGGCGTCCGTGCGGCATCTCTCTTGCTCTCTTTCTCTTTGTCGATCAATCCGCGGGATTACAATCTCGTGACATCATTTCGCTCGTGACCTTTGTTCCTTCAATGATTATTAGGCTACAATTTTATTCAAGACGCATCCACCAAGATCCTGATGCCATCTCTGCTTTTAATTACCGGAATCGACCTCTCTGATGGAAGGAACGCTGGTGAAATAAATAACCAGTCGCGGTGAATGTGCTCCCTCGGGGAAATGCTTTTTTAATTAAAAATAAATAAAACGGTTGTGTCATGTTTATCAAAATGCAAGACTGTGGCAATTTATTGGACCTGACGGTGGAGGCGAAAAAAATTATCCTTTGGAATGTAAGATATAAGTGCGGCGAAAAGAACAGCCGAGAAAAACAGTTGTTAAGTTGAACGAAAACTAATTTTTTTTCGAGAAATTATGTTTTCATCATCTTTAAACATTACCTTCGGGCCAAATTTATTATTTTGTTTACTCTTATCGTAGCGGTTTTTTAACGTTCATTTACGGTTACGAATTTATCAATGAATGATTTACAATAACAATAAGAAAAACAAATGATTGTCATAAACATTAAAATTTCATTTTTATCATTAAGTTTTTGTTTTAAAATTTATATGATAAGGAAAATGTAAACAATTTCGGACACTCAAATTTTGATTTATCAGTGGTTTCAATTTTTAATTTTAATTTTTTTTTTTTGTTAAATTGATAATTTTTTATAACTGTATAATTTCATGTTATTTTTTGATTTTAGGAACAAAAGGCTTTGGGATCGCAGTTGTCGATGTAAGACGCAGCAGTACAATGCCGTGGAGAAAACTTGGCGACAAAGGTGGCATAAAATATCTGCGGCAGGATGCCCTCTCGAGGGTGGCGATTCCTCTCTCTTAGAGAACATTAGCCGGGGATAGTTGGCGGCGGTGTGAACGTCATTCCTGTGGGAGCGCAGCACCAGGAATGTCCTTTCGTGGACGGGCAAGCTGAAAGCCGCAAAGTTCCAGCCAAAAACGTTCGACAAAGTTGAGATAAAGAGAATTACGATAATTGTTTCGCAAAGTGTTGAAAACGGTCATCCGGGTCGCCAAAACCAAGAGCTGATAACAATGGTACGCGAAGAATTATTATGCTGCGGGGTACACCAGGCTATCGACGCTGCTGAGATTCCTATCTCGGAATCTCGACGTTATTAACAAGGTGAGGATAATTACGTCGAGCTGATGGGTTCTTTTTGTACACCCCAACTAAGCCTTTTATGCTTCTTCTGTTTTCCTTCAGTTGGAAGCTCGAGAGGGAAGAAAAACACCAGCAGATAAAAGGCGTCCCGGCTGGTTCTGAAATTTGTATTTTCAACTATACTTCAGACTCAAAGGTTACTTTTCCGTCTTTATTTTGTCGTCCTCTTTTTACCAAACGAAATTGAAAGCCAGAATTGAATGTTTTTAAGAGGGTTAATTGCACCGCGCGGGGGATGCTGGTACCCGATTTTGGATGTCTGTTTCGTTTCTGGGAGTACGTGCTCGGGTTTGCGTACGATGGTCGAGGGCGCACCAAGACTTTGTAAGCAAGCTGTGGCGCTAAAATATAGATGAAAAAATGCAGACGGACAGTAGCCGTGCAAAATATAGAGAGATATTTACCGGCGCGCGGTCTTATGAACGACCCTCTGCGTGAGGCAGTGTGTGCACAGCTTAAGTAAGTGCTCAGTTTTACAGATGGCCGTGACGATGGTCTGAGACGGTGCTGTAGATTCCCTCGGTTTATAAAAATATACTGAAGATACTGCTGGGAATATTGTGATTTCAAATTGATGATATTGCCAGCTGAAAAATTTATCCCTCTATGAATTAGACATCTGGACGTGAATAATTGTTGAAGTCTTGTTTTTTTTTTTTTTTCAAATTAAAAATTTGAAGGATTGTGGTTCGAGTTATCGCAAAGTTGGTAGCATAATTTGCATCGGAGACAATTTCATCGCTTGCGAAGCAAAACATCCAATCTCTTCAGCTTCTTCTTTTGTTCGGCGTGCGTTTAACACTGTTAACATTTGTTCAGCTATGCCATTTGACAAAGCACACTAAACTACAGAAGACCATGCCCATTGACGTTGTCTGCTACCCGTTAACGAAGTATTTAATTAACGTTTCCAGCACGCTCGAAGAAACAAAGGGAAAAAACGTCCCGAGGCCAGATTTCTTTCTCCCTTCTTCTTCGTATTCTTCTGTTTTTTTTTCTTTAGCAGTCGACATAGAGCGATTTCCGCTGAACCGCTAAGAAGTGAATAAAAGCTTTTCCGAGAGAGGACAATCGTGAAACGTCTTGAAGCTTTTTTATTTCGCCTCCTCTTTCTCGTATTCTAAAAAGTGAAGGCATTTGAAAATGTTTCACCTGACGAATGTTCTGCACAGAAATTAGGAGGGGGAGGTATTTTTGAATTCGCCCCATTAAAGATAAGTTCCAGGATTAAATTATCCGCTCGTTTCTGCTACGGAGTTAAGTTTAATTGCATCCGAGTCTTCGAACATTCAAATTGGGTGTATCCGTGAGATCCCAAGTTTCTTGGCATAATCATCAGAGGTTCTGCAAATAGATGTTTTGTCCAGTTCTACCAGTCTGGGAAAAAATATTAAAAATGGCCTCATAAACGAAGGATCATCGAGTTTCATGAAGACGAATTTTCACGAATTTTAGAAATCGCAAAAAATGAGTCCTTTCTGTTTGTATGATGAGAGATGTGGAAATTAAAAAAAATGAAACTTTCACAAAAAAATAGAAACACGTGCAAATGAAAAATTATCTCACAAATTTCAACTTTGAATAAACGTCATTTCGTCCTTTCAGGATAAGAGACGAGGATGTTTTGTCAATTTTTTGTTCGCTTCGCAGTTAAAGGAAATCAAATTACGACATTTGGTAATGTGCAAACGCTCTATTTTCACGAAGTCTTCAAATTAATTAACCTGCCCATTAAGTATAACGCGACGTTATTTGGTTGTCTGAAATTTCGCTCGAAAACGTCGAGGCGCTAGTTCGCAGGTAATTCTTGGCGTGAATATATTATGATATGAACATTTTCTTTCATCGCAGCTGTCGGGTTCCTCTCTTTTTTTTTGTCCTCGTCTTTTTGTTTCATAGAAATTCTTTCTTATTTTCGCCTCGCACTTCAACTCCAACTCTTTTAATTCTCCGCCACTCGGGCGCTCCTTGCGCCGGGGCAAAGTAAACAGTACGCTTTTGCGGACTGGCACAAAATGCTCGCGGGAAACAGGCGCAGGTCCCGGGAGTTCCATATGACATCCATTCTTCAGTTTCAGAGGAGCCAGGAACAAGAAAGATAAGGCTAAAAAGAAACGGAAGAGGAAAGGACCGCGCGAAAATGGAAACACCGGGGAATACTTATATTTCTCCAACGATAACCGTTGCTATTGTTCTTTTTCGCGCCGAGCGTTACAGTCTGCAGGCGCTATTTGGGCACGTGAAAAAGACTCCAGGCAGGACTTGTTAACTCATGTGCGCGACGTTTCCTACTTTATTCCTTTTTTTTACGCAAATGGTTTTACGTGAGGAAGAAAAAGAGAAGAAGGTATTAATGCCATGTGTTCTCAGAGCAAAGTAAGATGCCCAAACTGGGACGAACTTTTTGATTTTCAACTTTCAACATTTTTCTTTCCCAATGTTACAACGCTTGAAAAAATGTTGAGCAAATTTTTCATCGGACAAATGTTTTAGTTAGTGCAATTATGGCAAAATGGTACGGAGTTTGAAAAGTAATTAAACTTTTTTTTTTTTTCAAAATTTGTATTCATCGGCTGAAAAATGCAATTAGGTAATGCGTAATGTAATTCTACAAACAGGATTGAATCATGAAAAGCTCATTTTCATACGGCTTTGATTCGGGACGAATGTTTGAAAGCTTTTGTGTTTCATTTGAAATTCCACAATTTTATTTCAACTTTGCCGCAGCAGAAGGAAAGTTTTAATTCCGTGTCCCTTTTTTTTATTCATTATTTTATATTTTATTACATTAAGGTTTGTGATCACTAAAAGGATACACGATACTCGCTTCCGAGTTGTTATTTGTAACTTTTTTTTGTTCCTGTGTCGTTTAAACTTACAGTACAGCGCGTGTTCCAATAAATTAAACAACTAATCCCATAACCTAATTCCTGTCCGCATTCCTGGCAACATATTTTTAATGACGACAAATTTCCCCGATGTAACTTTAAAATCCACTTGATGGCGTGCCAAGAAGTGCGCCACGTTCCAGAGGAAACTTCGTCTTTGATTTAACGCCTTGAGCGGGCACTGAATTGTTGTTTAGGATATGAGCGATAAAATGTTACCATCGGGCTCGTGCTAAATTTTGATTTTATATCTCACATTAGATTGTGCCATTGATCTACGTGGGATGCTAATATCGAATCCGGATAATCTCTCAAACTTGATTACATTTAAAATTAAAATTAAAAAAAATGTTGTTAAATGTCGTCATAAATACCTTGCATGTTTTTGTATTTATAGCTCATACATGTTGCATATATTTATGGCTCATAAATGTTAAATTTTTTTCCTTGGAATCTTATGCTGATTGAAATCCACTTTTATCAGCAGGATTAAAGTAGAATTTACAAACACTAAAATAGAATATTACAACAACAAAAATCGACATTCGATTATTAACAAAAATTTCCAGGATTATGTATCCCATTAACTTGATTCATTTTTGCATTGTTAAATAATTAATTGCTGAAACACTGGAATTGGGTTTTCAAATTAAAATTCAATTACCAAGATTAAAAATAAGTTGAATAGAAAACAATATATATATGAATGAATAAAAAAAGGGTGAAATTGAATTTTGCGAAACTGAAAATTGACTGCGCATCTATATTCATGGCTATCATTTTGCGACGGGGATATTTTCGATTAACAAGTTGGCGAAAATTTCGTGCCTCTGACACTGTGGGCAAAAACGTGCTGACCCTCGGCATATAATGTTGTCCATGCGTGGATCCGCGAGCATCGACACGTAATGCTAGTAGAATTTCATGCAACCGTCCATGAAATATTTGTCGATTTCAGAACGGCTCGCTGAGTTCAGCTCTCTTCAGACAGAAAAGCCCGGGCCCGAGTTTCCGTTTGCGAACTTGGCGTCTATACGCGAGCACTAATTGCCCGGGCTGCGCGTTTCCCTTATATCTTCGCGTTGACGTCGAATCAGACAATATCACTGACAAAACAGAGACGAAAGCAATTGAGAGATTTTTATGCGGGTTAATTGCTTTGTTTAATTTGCTTTATTTTCAACTCAAATCACACCGGATCAAATTGGCAGAAATTCTACAGTCTGAAATATCCTTTTGTATCCAAAATTGTACTCCACTTTTGTTATTTATTTGTTCAACTTTTTTTTTATTAAATAATATGCTAATTGTTAAATTTGTATTCCGATTTTTTGTTTTTCAATTTGTTTAATTTCGGAGAAAATTGTTGCATCCATGTATATATGGAAATTTTGAATGAAACAATTTGATTAGGCTGACGCTATCGTTTTCGTTATAAATTCATTTTTTTTATTTAGTTTTCATTTATTCATTTTTTCCGCTGTGAAAACAACTGCGTTTGCATTATTGAGCAGGTACACGATTTTTTGTCTGCGATAGTTTTAACGAATGTTATAGTCATCATCAGATATAACATTTTTAACAAAGAGCATTTGACAGTTGTTGGGAGTTATTCAATTCCATCCGAAAGTTTATTGCAACGCAATTCTCCCACTTTTTGTTGTTGCCTCTGTTGTAGACGTATCTGAATTTAGGTCATGCAACTCAATATTCGATATAAACGTCAAACTAGTAACGAAATAAATTCGTCAACTTACATACATACGAATATCTAAAAATCTGTTTTCAACTTTTTTTTTCTTTCATGAAGTACAATGAGATGACGTTCGGATACAAAATTAATTTCAAATAGCTCATGCATTTTGACATGATATTTACTAACTTTTCCAGCGATCGTATAATAAAAAACTCTTCGTGATTTTATACTGATCTGTGACCTTTCTTTTTTTTTTGCAGGTTCCAAGTTTAGAGAATCGCAAATCGTGATCAAGTGACATCGACAAAGGAACACGTAGCAATATTCGGCTTCTCGGAGATATGTGGGAAATGAAAACAAAAAAAAAAGGTCGAAGGAAAAGCTGCCGATTGGATGACGACGTGTCTTCGATTCAGCCGAGGTGGGTAGGATAGGGCAATTTGAATAAACACTGTGTGGCGCCGCGACGCTCCTATTAGATGTCGATATTCAAAGTAGCCCGTTCGAGGATACGAGGACTTTGACTTGCTCCGATGCTCCTCGCTTATCGTTAATGCATGAAGAATGTTTCGATAGATACTCCACTAAAGGAAAGGCGCATTAAATGTCAGATCACGTCGGCCAAAACGGTAGAGAAATGCCAAACACACGGCCGTCATTTACATTTTTATATGTTGCGTCGAAACCAAAGAATACACCCTGCCATGATCGACGGATTGATGTTGACATGCGTCGCTGATTGCTCTCGGGATGATGAAAATGTTCCTACTTTTTCTATACCACTTTTATTAGTTTTGAATTATTTATCAGTAAACGGATTTTATTTCGGTAAAACATCAGGTGGATAATAATCGATCTAGAAAAATTGATAAGTAATAGATAAATTACTGAATCAATTAAATATGTAGGGAATAAAGTCACGAACTTTGTTTTTTATTTATAGCTCTCTGAATGAATAATATAGGAAATCTAATTTTATCCAAGTCAAAATGAATGAGAACAAATTGAAAAGAGTGATTGATGAATATGTAAATAATATGATATCTATATCTTTGGCCTTACATATTCTAACAAAAGCAAACATATATTATATAAATGTTTGACTAGTTATTTTTGTCTAAATATTTTTGACGTAAATATTTTTACATGTATGGTTGCGAATATACGATTTTTGCTCTGATATTTATATATCTTAATATCTCACCTGTTTCTTCGAGTAACCCATCAATATTTTGAACGTGCAGTTGAGTTGTCCTTTTGACTTCCTCATTTTTTGTTCTTGGCAAAATAATTACCTTGCGCCCTTTTTGTTCCTTCAGCAAATCTTCGTTCACTGGAAATATAAAATCGAATAAATAATTGAAGTAAATTCATTGAACTGATAAGAATGAGCGAAAAAAATTAAGCATTTTACTTTTCTCATTCAAGTCAGTTTCACGAAAGAATATAATTTATGAGTTCGATAAGGCCGGAAATGTTTCGATTGGTCGGTCTGCAGAGGTCGCGCAACGGCCTGTATTAAATACTTCGGCACTTCTGTTATTCAATACCTGCGTGATGTTTCGTGTCAATTCGAAGAGGCACGTTTTTTGCATACCGACAATTAGTTTTATCAAAAAAAAAAAAAAAAAAAAAAATTTAAAATAAAAAGTTAGAAAACCACACGAAATATCATCTGAATATTTAACTTGATAATTTTTGTGCAGTCGTGAAAACTAATCGAATCACGTTTTTATTTTGGATGTACATTTTTATGTTTGTTTTATGCATTTTTGATCAGCGTTCAAAATTTTTATTACTTTTTTCTATTACTGCATTTTTTTTATTTTTAATTGAATTCAATTATCGACGTACAATTTTTTCAGCATTGAATATAATTTCTTTAACTGCCTCTCTGTGCAATGAATTTTCAATTAGTTTTCGCTATTTCACGTTTATGATTCGTTGCACTGTACTCAAAAGTGCATTTAATTAATAAATCGATATCGAAATGCATTCACAGTAAACCAAGCGTTAAGATTCTTTTTGGCTTCTCGTGTAGTTCTTCCTTCCGGCCTTTCATCATCCACCTTTTATGCTCTATTTGAGGCGCCGAACCGCATTCGGAGCTCCTCTTAACTGTGCCTCTTTCAAAGAGCATCGATCTTACGGCAGTCATTTTTTTCATTCTGTTTCAATTTCGTTACTCAATGGGTCTGCGCTTTGACGCACGTTTTATATCACCCAGTCATATCATGATGCATTCGAATACAGGTGTCAAAAGTAACTCTCAACTATTTAACACGCTCAATGGCCCGTATCATCTAAATATATTTATTTATTTTGTTCAATTTTTTAAAAATATTTTTCATTCAAATGAAAATTGCACCAATTTTATAATTTAGAAAAAAAAGGAATGCAGATTTGCAATGAAATATTTTCTTTGCAATTTTTCTCCGTGAAGCCTTTGAACTGGTTTTTATTCGTGAAATTTAGTGAACGAAATATGAATGTAAAATGTCACGGAAATTTATTGTTTATACGGCGTTCGAAATTTTACTGCCTTTTACGGCGGTACTATAAACTATGTGCAAGAATAAGAAAAGCGCTTCGGCATCGGAACGTTCATGTAACGTGTTTTGAAATATTCCGTCGAGTTTTATTATTTACGGGCCCCCGGCAAATGTTTTTCTAAAACTTGGAGCGCGCACCAATTTTTTCCCTCTTTATTATTGCAATTTTTTTGTTGTTATTATCAAATCAAACGAATCGAATCAAGAGATTGATCGGGAAACAATTATAAACAAAAATCTCGCGTTGATCGAAATTGAAAATATTCAATTTAAATTTTCATTTCATTTTAATTTAAATGAAATATTGAAAAAATGTGATTATACATTAGTTACTTTCAATACAAAAGTCAAAACATTTCGTATTAAATTTTCAATTTGTTGAATCGATGTTTAAATTGAAAATCAAAAATGTGGTTTTTTAAGTCCGATGATTTTTTTTTCGTATTCAAAGCAGACGTTTTGAAGGCAGCACTTTTTTTTCTTTAACTAGTGAAGAATTCAATTTCAGGATACGGCTCGTTCGAAGTTCGATTCCCAGCGGTGTAGAATTGAACGTCCGTTACAGTGAACTTATACAGATGTTTCTGTGAAACTTCATTCATTTTTTTTTTCATCCGCCAACATATATCAAAATCTTATATTCCTTTAAAAAAGAAGATCGAAATATTTGTTACTTCCGTCGGCTGAAAAAATGGAAAACAAATCAACGAAAAAAATAAAATTGTGGTTCGAGAATCAGGCATGATCATAGTTTGTATGTTAATATTTCGTTAACTATTTTTTTTCTTACAAAGTTAATAACGTCGTTTGGGATTCAACTTGGGCGAGCGATATTATCTGGAGACAATTAAATTAGTCGCTATTGAAATTGAATTATCCCGAGCTACAATACAGGCAAGATGACGGTTGCATACAAAGTGATATTCGTATGCGCGATTTTGTCTGCGGGAAACGCGCGAACATCGACTTTCACGTTAATTACATAGTCATCGGGCCCTCGATAATTGTGTGACACCCTATAATTATATCCAAATTGTTTCGCTTGGCTTTTGTTAAGTACACCGACTATATACTGAGAAATTAATATTCATTAAACTTTAGTCCACCCTTGTGTGCAGCTAGTGTCTTCCACAATGCAAGCGCCCGTTGAGAATACCAGAGCCGACGTCGTTATTAAGTAAAATTGTACTTGCGCTCAATAATTTATGGCCTGCACCGCAAATCAAAAACTGTTTCGAATTTATACCGCACATGAATTCGACTTAACGCCGGTAATTCAAAAAGTTAAATTGACGAAAAAAAAAGAAGTTAAAAAACGTTTCATTGCAGATTTAAAAAGTTTCAGCATTTTTCAAAGACCAGCTCTCTCTCTGGATGCTTGAGGGGATCCAAAAAGACAAATTTCAAAGTAACAATTTTTTATTGCAGCCTTGGAAAATCATTTCAATGTATTAAGACGTTTAAGATGTTTTAAAATCTTAATTTAACCTGTCGTTCTCACCGTTGCTTTCAACTTAAAATTTGCATTTATGATAATTTAATTTTCAGTAATTATTCAAAGCAATAATGGTAGTTTTTTTAGTAAATTATAACATTTTTAGATGATTTAGTTGGATTTGAAATTTTCATCATTTGCATTATATGATGTTGAAACATTTTGATGAAATTCGAAAGAAAATTATTTATAAAAATTTATTCATACTAGAAATAACCCATTTGTATGAAACTTCAAAGCAACATTTATACTATGAGATGAATCATGGAGTAGATCTTTATATTTTCAATCCCAATTTAATTTTTTTTTTTTTTTTTGGTATTCCTGTTTTTCATATTTTTATGTTAATACACGTTAGTGATGAAATTTTTTATCAATACCTAATAATTAAATTTTTTATACCACAGAAACATAAATTTTAATAATATATATTTTCAATCTAAAAATAATACCGTTTTTTTAAATGTTGCTTCAAAAAGATACGTGGGGATTTAATTTCAATAATAAAAAACCTTTGAAAGTATCATTTTCTATCAGAAATGAGAATTGAAAATGTAATAAGATACAAATTTAGTTCTACAAAAAAAAAAAAAAAAAAATAGAAATAATAATTCAAAAACAAAAGGGTTGGGAAAGAAGAGTTTTATAAACTAATAAATAGACGAAAAAAAGTAATGATGAAATGTAAAACTGTTTTAAAATAGTTGACAAAAAAAGGATGTAATGCAGCTTGTGGGAAAGCGGAATAAATTTAGTTTTAAATAAGGATTTTTATCTGGCGCTGTGATTTCGATATTTCATGAAACGTAATTCTTGTGTTTCGAATCGTATATCAAGCGAGGGGCGAGAAGAACCGATTGCAAATTTCTTCGTACGTGAGGCGCCGAAAAAATGCGCAAACCATAATCTGCGGTAACAGATGGCGGCGCTTTCATTACCCTCGTTCGGCGTTCTCGCTCCCACTTACCAATTTGTCCGCGCGGTTCGTCCTCCTTCTGTCTTTTCGCATTACCTTTTTTACGTTACGTTTTCTCATCAGCGATCTATGTATCGCGCAATATGGTGAGCAATTTCGTAATACCTCAGTTACCGAGCCTTATCGCGCCCAACTTCTATCTATCCTTCGGACAGTTCAATTACTCCACTCGATTCGCCCTAAAATCCGTCCTCTCTTTTCTTTAAATTGCACAGCCCCCGGTTGATCTTTAATCCAACATTATATTCATCGCGAGGAAAAAAAAAAAAAAAGAATCACAGCGAACACAATTTTGTGGCTGCCTTTTTGCCGGGTTGTAATTGATTTATAATGAAATCTCGCGGCTGAAATTGTAACGACTATTTAGACGCGTGTTTTATGCAAATTGAAAAGGGTTCTTGTTCCGTTGTTGGAACGTACGTATATTATGTCATGATTATTTTTCTGCTTCGAATGAGAATGTTTAAATAAAAATGAAAGACTTTGGAATTCAGCCCACCAGCTGTTCTTAATCATTTGCAATGCGTTGTTTCACTTTTTTAATGCATTTTGCATATAGTAATTTTCTGTTTTTACATTTTCCGAGTCGAAAGTTGAAACAAAAAGTAGTCCGTGGCATTAAAAATTGCATAATAAAATTGATGGAAAAAAAACACGAAATAATAGTATTATTTGAACTTACATGGAGAAATGTATTTTTTATCTTTTTATAACAATAATTAACAATGATTAATAAGCTGTTAGAAAGTATTATATTAGAGATTACATAATGAAGGTAATGGAAGGAAATTAGATAGGTAATAATTTCTTTTAAGCTTACACGGAGAAGTGTATTTTTTATCTATTCATAACAACACAAATAACAATAATAATAACAATAATTATGGGCTACTTTAAAAGGTGAGCGAAACTACGAAAAGTTATATAGTGCTGAAAGTTTTTTTGTTCAAGCAAGAAAGTCTTGTACCCGTCGCAAAATGTCTGACAAAGTTTTCAACATTCCCTCTGTTCATTACAATATTAGTCTGGTAAATATTTTTGAATCACCAATTTTCTGAGTTTGAAGTTGTGTTTTATTTTTCGTCGTTATAAAAACAATATCAAATTCAGCTGAAATTCTAATTATTCTCATACAGGGCGAAGGCTGGGTGGAACATGAGAAATGGGTGGAACACGAGAAATGGGTGGAAAACATGTCATGGGTCTAAAAATTCAGCATGGAATATTACAAAACAAAAATGAATTTTTGCACCGCGTGAAGTCTTGCATGAATAATCAATTGGAAATTCCTCTTGGATTGCAGCTTTTTCTTTTAATTTGACATGTTCGTGTGAGCTTAATAAATTCATCGTTATTGCACAATAAAAATGTTGTTCTCGTTTTTATGAAACAGTTCCTGCTGTAGGTTGCATAGACAAAATTGTTCGAAATTCAATGATACTTTTCATGTGCCTACAATGAAATGTGTTAAATAGAAAAAAAAGAACATTTTTGAAAAGTTATTCCATTAGTTTTCTGTTCAAACAATGTAATTGATGGTTTCAATAAACAATTCGAACCAAAATTGTTGATTTTGAAAAGATTTTTTAGTTTGTTGTTTTAGTAAAGAGCTGCTTTTATCTGTTGAATCTGTTAAAAATGATATTATTATGTTCATATCAATCCACACATCTGGTCATATTCAAATCATTTATATAATCAGAGGTCATTATTTTCATTACATCACACAAGCCAATTCAAGGAACGGTGCAATTAGAACTTTTCTTTTTTTACTTTTTGCATTTCGTACTTTAGAAGACGACAAATAAACGTTTGCAATGCCACGTTTTCATATCGAAGAAAAATCAACATGAAAAATTACAACCGCCAATAGTGTATTTGTAATTTCCACATTTTTCGATCGATTTTTCAATCATCTAATGCATCATAAGGTTGCATGAAAATTGTGAAATGGAAATTGTACAAAGTTACCCACAGAGACGAAAATGTATATGCAAATGTAATTCAATTTATATTTTTTATTCAAGTGTATATATATTTTTTTTCATTAAATTAACAGAGCGGTTTCACGTTCTTGAAATATAATTTATAAATTAAATTTATTTTGACATTTATTTTTGTCTTTGTGGGTAATGTGGAGTTTGAAGTTATAAAACTGAACTTTTTGTCAGATAGTTTTCTAAGAATTTTTCAGATTCTTCATGACATGACGTACGTTCCAAAACAAGTCACTCACTTGTGTCAATCTGTTGGTGGGCCATTCGAAAATCCTACTTCGTGAGCAGTTCAGGTGTATCCATCGTGCGCAACTTACCGACGACACATCGTCGTCCGAACTAGTCACGAACTGTTTCTTGTGTATCGCAGCGTAAAAACAGAGATAGGAGAGCATATTATTTCAGTCTGTTCATGCGGAAGTCGAACGTCAGAAGCAATTATTGTTCGCAGTCACTGGCACTAAATGAAGTCCTTTTTCTCATCCTCGACTCGCATTGTCCCCTGACGATACATTTTTCGATCACAATTTTTCCCAAGTTACATAACGTCGATGATTTATTCGCGTTCGAGAAAAAAAAATGTTCCATTCAGTGTCTGAACAGCAGTTTGACGGATTCGACAAATCATTTTTTACGATACAAAACATTCGGGATAATCATTCTTCCGCCGTTTTTGGATTATGCCGTGTAATCGAATTCCGTACCAAGTTTTTATTTTTTACATTCCAATCGAGTTTTGTACAATTTTTCAAAACGTTAATTGATTTTTTTTTTCACGTTTTCCGCATGGGAATTATTTTGATGGGAATGTTTGTTTGAAAAGATGGTCTGCAAAACGGTCTGCAATATCAAGTGACTGCAATTTTGATATCAACGTTATGTTGGATTTTAATATCGCATTATGGTTATGGAGTTTCCAGTTCACGAATTAAGGGAATATAGCCTTTGGATATTGAGGGTTGCTGTGAACATATTGAATAAACAGCCGCGGACAGACGGGGGTCAGACCAAGGTGCGACGAGTGTTTAACAATTTTCATCTAAAAACATCAATAAAGCCAAACTCGAAAGAATCCATCAAAAAATTTTCATCTTATTTAATTTGTTCATTCTTCTAATATATCTATCTATCTATTTCACAAAAATTGATACTGAAAATAAAATTAGAAATAAAAATCAATTAATTATGAAAATTGGTTAGAAATTAAGTTTGATTATTTAATAAAAACTGATTTATAAATTCAATATAAACATTTTATTTTAAAAGTATAATAATAGTGTAAAAAACAGTGCGACGAGCGTTTAATAATAAAATGTTAAAATATAGTACATTTTAATAATAAAAATAGAATTAGAAATAAAAATAAATTGATTATGAAAATTGGTTATAA
Source organism: Trissolcus basalis (assembly GCA_025266255.1). Classification (NCBI taxonomy): domain Eukaryota; kingdom Metazoa; phylum Arthropoda; class Insecta; order Hymenoptera; family Scelionidae; genus Trissolcus; species Trissolcus basalis. The sequence goes on from JAAMPD010002194.1 coordinate 16,366, forward strand.
ATTAAGTTTGATTATTAAATAAAAATTAATTTATAAAAATGTATAAATTTTATTTTAAAAATAAGTATAATAGTGTAAAAAAAAGGTGCGACGAGTGTTGAGCCATTTTCATCTAAAAAACATCAATAAAGCCAAACATAAAAAGGTCCA
>JAAMPD010002195.1:0-16519 GCA_025266255.1 Trissolcus basalis
GTATTGCATTTTTTTTTTTTTTTTTTGGGATTGTTCCGAGAGTTGAATCGACGTGAAATTTTGTACACTTGTAGGTCATAATCAGATCTGCTTGCAGAAAATTTGGCGAGCCTGCGAAATCGACTCGATTGTGTGTACGAATTTTCAATGCGCCCCGGGCCAACCGCGTCTGAGATACACTTGCACTTTGTGTTTAGTAATGTTCCGAGAGTTGAATTGACTTGAAATTTTGGACACTTGTCGGTCATGACCAGATCTGCTCTGAGAAAAATTGGCAAGGTTGCGAGTTCTAGTTCAAGTTTCAAGTTCTAAAACTTCATTTCGAAAATGAAGTCCGTTTTTCAATCGTTGATTAAAAATCGAGAAACGTTTTTAAAATTAAACCATTATTGTAAGTCTGTTTACAATTTCTCGTAGAATCAGTACATGCCGCCGCGCCATCATATACTGCCGTTACACCCTGTATATTGACTCCATCAAAATGTTGTCTAATCTCGTGTGACTCATCGAATTTGTTTCATAGGCGAAGACGAACAGAAAAAAAACGTCAACGTCATTGAATGTTGTTTTCTTTTACAATGATAGTCCTTGAAATATATGTTTTACGTTGTTTTGGTCCGATTTTAAAAGGGGTCCAAAAATGTGTCACCAGTTCTGAAGCCGTTTGTCAAATGTCTGACGAGGAGTCAACGTAACTCTCTCGGATAACGTTAAAGGATTGTTCGATTTCGATGTGTCATGGTGTCATCAAATTCCTGATAACAATGAACCGAGGATGACCCATGTCGTTATGAGAGCCTTTTGTTGTAAACATCATCAGATAAAACAATGAGATTGATCGACGTTTCTATCTCCGTTCGCAGATTAGCTCGATGGGAGAAATATTGTGACAATCGCAAGTATAAATCCAGCGTAGGTTCCCCGAACTCCAAAAACTATGATGAATGACGATGACGGTGAACAAAAAATCATAGGGTTATCTGGACTTTTGATAAACATTATAAATGAATGACGGTCGTCGTGGAAATATATGTCACAACTTTGTGACTGCGTTTTCTGAACGAATGAACAATTTGGAAAAATTGTCATTGTAATAACGGTTTGAAACTTTGAAAAAGAAATGTCTAATGACGTTTCGCAACCGTATATTAGTCGGGTGAATTTTTTTTTTACCGCGACAACTTTGACCTTTGAACAAATTGCGCAACAAAAAAGGTGGTATTTTCATGACGCAGCAAATTAGCGGTACTCACAAATTCGCCTGGGAAAAAGCGAGATAAAAGGAACGATTCGTGTCAGAACTGAGCCGGCACGATTGTCGGAATGTCCGCTTTGCAAAATATAGGCAAAAATATTGATGGGATTAAGAGTTGGTGAATGAATTTAAGCGAGCCATTAGGGCGGATTAAAATTGCGCGAATAATCCGATTCTGCATATTCGGTAGTCGAATGAAGTTGAAAAGGACCGGGGACCGGAGAGAGCGGGACGAAGATGCCTCGCTGTGAGTACGACAAGGATAGAAATCGTGGAAACGCAGAAAAAGGCTTTTGTGCTTTGCCACGCTTCTGGCGGCTTCTTAGCTCGCGTGGCTGGCTCACTGAAGAAGGGTTCGCCGGCTGGCCAAATATTTATCGTAATTACCCCGGCCCTGTTATTATTCCGAATGTGGGATTTGCGGGACATCTTTCGTCGGTACACCGGAAACGAGACTTTCGTCCAGCTTGTCCACTTGGAATAATAATGCCCCACTCTGGCCCATCGACTCAACGCCGAACGTGAAATTTTTTCGTATCGGACGAGAATCGACATGTTTGGAGAAAACAATCCCCAAACGGTGGCACAATTGATTGGAATAACACTCAGAAGTTGTTTGTAACGGTTTTCTAAACATTAGGAAATTTCTTAGATAAATACACTGGAGCAGGATAATTCGGTTGACAAATGAGCAAGGGTTCAGGACTACGACAACAAACTCAAATTTCATTTTTTGTTTTCTTCTAATATTATGGATTTTAATATGGTAGCATTGAAAACAAATCATCATAAACTGGAAGAATTCAAAATAAAAGTTGAGTTTAAAAATACAAGAATGTGGAATTCAACTCTTTTTCTTGAACACTTGGTACTTGCCTATTAACATTTTTCATACTAAATATAAAGTTGGATTTACGTTAAGGTGAATTAAACGACAAATTAATTTTATGTTTTTGTAACGTCTACTTTCGCGATTGTTTGCCAATTATTTATTAATGCAAAATTAAGAAAAAACTGAATATTGTTTTAGAAGTCTATTGTTTTAGTTAATAACTCAACATAATGATCGTTAAAATGAATATAGTATAGTTATTTTGAATCATGACAAAGGCCAGTTTATGTTTTTTTTTGTTTTATATAATCTTAAAACCATTTTACATGGTTTTGACTATTTTTCAACTTTTTGGATATTAGAAAATGCACGTTTTAGGAAAGATTTCAAAGAGACAGCATGATATTCTCGAAACATTTCTGATCATTAAACATATTAGAAGGTATGGATTAATCGATCAGACTTCTATTTACGATCGCCGGTTTGTTCATTAATGCGAGTTGACGTGAATAAATTGTTCCACGACGACCACGTCCTAATCTTCATATCGAGCGCCAGAATTTCGATTCCGCACGTAATCGCTGTCATAAATGTTTTACATATCAATTATGCTTAATAAAAAACAACCCAGAATCTACATCTATACACATGCATAAACATAAACACAAACGTTTCATAATTCATAGGTTGTCCGCTTTTTTATTTCGCGCGAACTCGAAATCTCAGGCCAATCTTTCATTGAAATTCACACGCTGTTCTAAAACATTCCGGCTGAGTGACAATTTTATTTATTCCTGCCGATTTGAAACCAATTATTCTTTCTGGAACATTGAATTTCACTCTTATCGATTTTAAACAATTTTAATGAAAATAAAATTAACAAATTAAAATTATCGAAAAATTAACTTACGTTTTGAAATTATCAAAAAGGTTGCTTTGAAATATTCACCGCAAAAATGTTACCTGAAACAAAAAAACAGGCATAACATTAGATTTTTGTTATTAAAGGTAATATCCATAACCTTAAACAAAGAGCACAAACAAAATCAACGAATGATCAATCTTGCGCGTGCAATCGGTTTTGTTGATTGCGGCGGTCGGTATAAAAATCGTGACGAAACCATTCGGGACAGAGTATACCTTTATTGAACGGGACAGCTTGACAGTGTAAACGCGATTCGGACAATAAAATCAGAGGGAGCGCAGTCAAAGAGTTGCACGAATGAAGATATCTGTCGGCGGGATTGGCGCTTTGACAGAACCGTGCGGTGATCCATCTTTGAGCTGCCAACTCTAACTCGAATCGCGAAGCTTCATCCAACAACTAAGCGTCACTACCCGTTAGAAATCGAGATCAAACTCGTCGTAGTTTATCTTCGACGATTTGTCCATACGATAAACAAATTTTTACACATTAAAAAATCATAAAAACAAATGGGACAGAAAAAATTTTTTTTTACCAATTTCCTGATTTTCCTACTGAACCAAATTTTATCCGGTTTATAAATAGTTTAACGTTGCGTCAAAAATTTTAAGATTGATCATACAAAATCATAATATCAAAGAGATTAAAAATCGTTATGAATAAATTTTGTCCGGTTGATATAAATAGTTTGATGTTTAATAAAAAGGATTTTTAGTTTGATACATTTGTGTGTACTTTTTTATTGGTACAACATATTTTTGCGATAAAATTTGTCGCTCTGTGGAAGGAAAAGGAGAAATCGTTATAACGGGGCCCCGATACACGAGCTTGATAAACGGACCCATCGTGCAGAATTCGAAAATAACCTGTTCCACGCTGCATTTAGTCCAAGTGTAACAAATTAATCTAGGCAAAAATAAGCAATGAATTCCAGGGAGTCAAAACGCGCGACACTCGGGCCGTTTCTTTTTCCGAAAAAATGTTAATGAAGAATTTATCGTGGCGGAGCTTAATCATATCACGAATCGACTCATTAACATTTAAATAAACACGTATCCTTTGGCAGCGAGCTCTTATTCTTCAGAGCGCACCGTTCCAGCGATTATTCTTCCAAAAAAAAATTCTCTCCTCTCGCACATGTGTCGTAATGTTGTCGGAGGTGTGTCGAAAAAAATATGCGACTGTTTATATTAATAATTTATCGATCCGACGTGGCGCGATTAAAATATTACCCGGCCTGCGGAATAGGCCCGATCCTTTTCGGCCTATTCCATTTCTTTTTCTCTCATTCCAATTCGCTCTAAAAGTTTCTTCGTTTCTTTTTATCTTCACTCAGCGCGCCTCCGTCTCGGTATATGGGATACTCGCGAGTTCCAGGAGTTATCGGTAAAGCGAAGCGTATATGATTATGTAAATAGCTTGTAGTATGACATCAGTGCTTGTAAATAAATTTATTGCAGATTTGTCTGGCCGTGTAAATAAGATGCGCTGTCTCGCCGGATTTACGTATATTTTTCATCGCTTCTGATTTATTTTGTTATTCCAACAATATAATCAACGTGGTCGGATTAGAACAAAAAAAAAGGCGAATGGCCACTATGAATAATTTATAGACGATTTTTCATACCCGATGACTTTTGTCGACGCATATATTCCAACAAAAATTTGAACTGTAAACTTTTTTACAACAAAATTTAAATGTTTCGACATTGAATTATAAAATATAAACAGAACTTTGTGTTTCTTCAGTACCTGAATTATTTTTTTCCTGACTTCCCCTCCCCTTCTTTCTTTCTTGCTCGCACAAAAGAGGCGCGAAATTTAAAACGATTTATCAAAAAGGGTCGCTATAAAAGCGTTACAAGAGGGGTTCGCAATTTTTGTTATTCAATTTCGCAGAGTGTAATTACGCATTGCGCTCAGCTTTATTATCGTGTGCGATGCGGCACACGTGATACACGCATATTTACACATCACTTATCACCGGTATCAACAGATGCGCCCAGGTAATTGCATGACGACCATTTAATTGCAGCCGTACGAACTACCGACTTGGCGAGCGCCGACCAATTTTTCCAGTCATTAAGCAAAAAATAACACCAATCTCGTATCCGAAAAATTGATCTCAAGTATATATGTAGTACATTTCGTGATCCAATTAGGGATTGAAAATTTTTCAACCAGCTCGTAATATACCTTTCATTTAAAAAGTTTCGCCAGGTAATATGTTATTTGCTTTTAAAATCATAATCATAAAAAACATTTTTTTTTTTCAAGTGTCTTAGACATTTTTATCGTTCGATCAAAAATGCCAAGCCTGAATGAGTCGCATTTGTACAAGAGCGTTTGTTGTACATCGATGAGGGTAATTCTGTGTACACAAAAGAGAGGGTGTCGGCGATAGCAATAGTAATTGGCATAATGGGAACGTTTCACGCCCGGTTCGCCTTATCCGCAGTTGATCAGCCGTTTTAGGCTCGACGCAGCCAAAGTGGTACCTCGCAACGCAGTTGGCCGAATTAGATCGTCATCTGTTCCAAAGTCACTCTGCTCTCTGATTGGTTTAATTTGGCCTTTCGCGCATCTGAAAAATATTATAGTTTCGTGAATTGCATACAAGTATTTATTATTCGCAAGGCCTCGTTCAAAATTATATACCTGTTTGTCTCATCTAACCTTTCCATCAAACGATCAGGTTTTAAATTTTCCAAAAAGTGTATCTTTTATTTATTAGATGAACATCTTTTCACTTTTTTTTCAGTGCTCCAAAGGGGGAATTCTTTTTTGGAGACTAAATATAGTTTTGGAAAGTAGGACATCGCCCTTGGACTTGCAAAAGTATAAATAAGTGGAATATTCAGATACAGTTTGACAAAAAAAAAACTGTCCCAATGATTCTCAGTTTATGTAGCTCGTTTTTTAGGACAGACGTTGTTATTTGGATCATAAATTGTGCACATCGGTATTTATGATAAGAGGATGCATGTCTTAACGTTATGCGGTAAACCATATTGAAGGGAGTGGCGAGTGTACTTCAGCGACATATGTACTCATGCAACCCTTCTGGTTCGCGTGCACTTCCGTTATAGCCTCTTGGTCTTTTTCAGTAACATCCCTCGACTTGGCGCAAATGTATGGGTTTCGACCATGTCGTTTTTCGTTTCGCAAACTTTGCATAACGTCATTTTTTTTTCTTTGACACACAAATTATACCGACGATTAAGAACCATTCGTTTTTTCTTTTTCTATTCTTCATCTATTGCTTTTGCACCCTGCATTCCTAGAATGAAATCGACTAACTGATTATACGGCACATTTTTTTTAGAAAATCTAGCATATAATCAAGATTCTGATTTCTAAGAAGATTGAATATTAGTCTTGCGCTGTGTTCAAATATCTATTTGCCACTCTGGTGGTTTCATGTGTATATTTTTATCGCATAATCTTACACTATGTCATTCTGAAAATTAATGAAATTATTATTCATTCAAGTTCGTTTTTAATGATTAAGGTATCCGACATTTTGTTGTTTATTTTGCACAACTGTAACATATTTTTTTTAGGGGGAATAATCTAGTTCAGATTTAATTCTGTTGGACTCTGAAATTTGTAACAATAGATTTATCCTTGATCATACATTGCCCGGAGGCTTGATCGAATATTAATCGCGAGCAAAATAGCTGTTCGATCAACTGCGACAAATATCATCTCCAAAGAGTAAATATCGAGGGTGTACTTGAGTAAAGAATCTGGGAAGGAAGTAGATATCGATAGGCCGTGGCTCCTTGACGGTTCCTGCGGGGTCATTGATACCCAATCAGCCGTGTACGATCTACGCATTGTCGAAAAACACTCGACACACGTTTTCTCACGACACCTTTTATCGAACGCACTCGATCAAGAGACTTTAACGATTGGCTCCATACGATTTTTTTTCTAGGCCTCTCGATTCCCAATTTCCGTCAAAGAAATCAAACCCCGCGTTCGACGAAACCGAGAACGAACACACAAAAAAAGAAAGAACGAACAAAAAGCGACGAAAAAGTTTTTTTGATCCACCGAGACAATTAATTACGAACGATTGACGAAGGCAGATAAAAAGCCGTTGTTTTCGGGCAAACAAACGTGCTTCTTGTTGCAAAAAATGAAATAAATAAATAAAAAACGAAGTTGTTTTCTGAGAATCCAGTTGCATAGCTATGTCAATTTTACGAACCATCTGTCTTTTAGAGTCACTCGGAAGCGCATCCACAGGTCTGACGTTAAATCGGCCTGACAGGCTCACGATAATCGCGAATTCCCAGACGAAACGTCGGCTTCGGGATAGCTGAGTGTATATCGAACATGTAATTTTTATTCAATCGACGCACACAGACATGACGCTTCGCTTCGACGTACTCGTCTCTTCGTTTCATGACAATCATTAGAGCCGCGGGATTACACGATCTAAGTTACAAAAATATTGCCCATCGAAGTTGACTGACACTTTGTTCTTCGTCGCCTGATTGAATGAGATTCGAAGGTAAATTCAATTATTTGGTATAATTCATCCAATTACGCGCTGTACGACACATAACGGAATCATCTGATTGGAGACCAAATATATATTGTAAACGGCGTAACAAATCGCATTTCATTAGGTTTCTGAGTCGGAGGTCGTGTGACATCCTCAGCCGATGGTATATTAAAGTTGGCAGTCAATATTAATTCTTAAATTCAATTAGGCCGAGCAACCGCCAAGTGTCGGTTAACATTACGGTTTACAATCGCTGACAATTACAGTTAAAATTCTTAATTGCATACAAACCAGTTCATTTCAACTAATTATACTGAAAAAAATATATCTTTTTTATATAAAACCTATACAGTTTACAAAATACTTTTTTTAGCTCGTATCAGAGAAATTTTCTTAACAAGTTACATTTTTGTTGGAAAAATAAAGTTTTTTTTTCTAATGGCTGAATTTCTGAATAATAAAATCAGTTTGAAATCTGAATATAATTTTCGTCTGATAAATATAAATTTCACACGACCTTTGCAAAATTGATATGACTGCCTGGTAAGATAATGAGTTCATTTTATATTCAATAATTACGTGCACTATACCCATCAGTTATACTTTTAGTGGGTTAATTATGTATGAATAACACGCTAATAGCTCAATACGAACACTTTCCGCGGCACAATACCACGCAGAAGTAACCAGCTGACTGATACGGAATACAAATGTGTGTTTTAGTTACGATGAGGGATGGTATCGATCAAGTAACCAGATTACAGCTATAGTTGCACGAACAATTTACATACTACGCTCATTACAATTTGTTCCAAAACACTTCGAATCAACGTTAAATTGCCCCTCGTTTTTTCAACACTTTTTCCATTCTTACAATTCGCAAATTCAAATCAGATCGCTTCATTATAAACACATTCCATTTTGAAAAATGTATTAGCCGAATTTTCGCGAAATTGACTTCCACTTTGCACAATTATGCCTTTCCCTTTTCTTTTTTATTTCTAGTTGAAGTGCGATGAAACAGAGTGAGTTATCGATTGGCATTGTTTAATTCATAAAAGAAAGGCGGGACGTATTGGGAAGCAGTTTAAATGTAGGTTCACAGCGCCCTTGAGGCTGGTGCCTCGGCTTCTCCCTCGTTATACCTCGCTAAAGACAAACGCACGACGACGCGAGAGCCATGAAATTCCAGCGCGATTTCAAACGGATCGATTAGACTGGAAATAAAGTGACGACGATCGGACATTCCGGGAGTAGGTTTGCCGTGGCATTCGAAGTCACTCAGGCAGGCTGCTTCATGTGGAGCAGAGCCAGCAGGAAGTCCAGACCGCGCAACAAGTGGCCCCCAGGGCCAAAGGTCCCTATTACTTCGAGCAAATCGCGCACGTCCAATTCGAGAATCGCGAGACCACGTTGCCGAATTACATTCCCAAATACATCAGCCAAGAACACATTTGAATAACTCATCCGACAAATTTTTTCTTCCTTCAGATTTTTCTCAATCAAAAAAACAATGTCAAATTTTAAATTGAACTTAATTTAAAATAAAAAAATTGTTACAAACAAAAACGTGTTTCATACAATTGAAATGTACAAGTTTGAATTTTGCAGTACTTTTTCTTTCTTTAACGACCAGTTAAAGTTGCTTGAAAATCACAGCAATGCAATACTTCACGAGTCGAACTTGAATATTATTGCACACGCTGGAATTTTTAAGTGCAACTTTCGTTTTCCAACATATGTTACACTGGAACAACGTAGTTGAAAAAGTATACATTTTTCAAGTGTACAAACTTAAAGTAAATTTCAAGACGAAAGATTCGTCGCCGAGTCGGAATGCTTTTCATTTGACAATTCACTGTAATTAGATTACAAAGAGAGACGATCGACTGAGACTTTCGACCTGACCCTGCGGTGGTGAACTTTGACCCCGACATGAATGGGAATCAAAGACGAGATTCTCAGCCGAAACTTGTTAGTCGAAAAGAATCCAGTGACGAAGTCCTTTGGAGAAAACAAGTCGATTTTAGTCGACGAGTAATTGGGATTCAGCGCTGCACAAATGGTCCGTTTGTAAAGCCGCGCGGTTTTGTGTGTCGCAAAACGCAAAGCAGGTACCACACGCGACATAGACGCGCCGAGTGATTAGTTACAGAGTCTTGCATTCAGTTTAGCGTTCGTCATTGTGTTTGTGTCATTCGTATGCTAATGCGCGTTTCGCCTACTTTGTCACGCTCTCGTGGCACACGGGCGTGCGAAATGTGTCCGCGACTCGTCGGTTCTTACTTTCATCTCAAAGATTTTGCAACCTTCGACGAGACAGCGCTGATTATGGTTGTTGTGATTCGTATATAAAACAGCAGAAAACACCTGTCAAACCCCGTCATCGGTTCAGCTGGCCTATAGTCTCCCTCTCTACTTTTGTCTGAAAATTTTCTTTTTATAGAAACACATACTTTTTTCTCTCTCTCGTCGCCTCCAAAAAGGATTATGCTGAATTTTTACCAATATTCAAATCACATCAATTTTTTATACTTTTCAGCTCGTCCTCTTTATTCATTCCAGGTTGATAGATTTGGATTTTGCTTCTCTTTTTAAAGTTCGTGTTCATTTCATATCCCAAATCTTGTACACCTCAATGATTGTTTCACTCAATTAAATTTATCGTCACTTCACGTTGCGATAAACTCAATCGTTCGATACATCTGCTGACAATTCGCAATCTCGAAATTTCTGATCATGTGTTTGATCATGATGAGATAACATTTTTGTGTCAATAAATAATGACAATCGCAACATTCGTACGTAAATCAGTACTTTTTTCATTTCAAATTAATATTTACGTACGTAACCACGAAGGCCGTTATGAAATAACAAGCCAAAACGCGATGGTGCACTTTGATCCATGGAATCTTTGTTTGTTTTCTTTTTCTCAGCTCTTTTTTTTTTTCCTCCCATCGACAGCCAAAATTTCGTTTCATTATTTTTTCGCCCAATCAAAATAGAATAAATTAAATTAAAAGTTTCGAACCTGTTCGAACGAAGTGGTAAATTATAATGTGCCTTAAAACATATATCTTCCCGTCTGCTTTATTGTATGTTCTTGATTCGAATGTGCCATCTTATGCCTAGCACACGCCACAAACGGGTAAATGAGTATATCCGCTTTTTAATCCCAATGTAGAGGTTGACTTTCAGTTCGAGGGAGTCGAGCAAACGAGATAACGTGGGGGCCACGCGACAGGAAGAAGACCAAAAAAGAAAAAGGTTGGATCTCAACTCGTTTCGTTGATTTCTTTCGTTTCGTATGTGCACAGTTAAAAGTTTTGTCTCGAGCGGCCTATGAGCACGCTGATCGCGTAATGGCGCAAGACGCGATTAATCCATTAGCCGGACGAAAAGAGACGTGACCTCTTATGAATTGGCCACTTGTTCGCAGAGCTATGCGAAACCGCCGTTTGTTACAATCTTTTAAATCATTTTGTTAAGTAGATAATTTCGCTGCTACCGACTGCCAAGTCAAATTGTCAATTTGTTGTCTACAAATTTAGTTGTAGATGATAATTTTCTGTATCATCAAATAAGCACTTTGTGGAACTTTTCCAATCAAAAAAGTTAAGCAACACCGAGCGGCGCAGTTTTACGTAACGCCCCGCGCATTTCCAACGTGAACATTTTCGCGTTAAACATTTGTTCTTCTTTTTTGCAATCAAACCAATGTGAGATTTCTTTTTTATCGTTTTTAAAAAATGGTCATCGGCTTTAGTGATCGCGTAATTGTATTAATAAAACTGCGTATCATAAAGCGATCCCGGTGATGGATTCACACTCGGCGTGTAATTGTGTGAGCCCTTTCGCCACACTTTCTGACTTTGCGTCAGAGAAAAAATGAGCTCCCCGCGACCTTGAGATCTTCATCGCGGAATCCACGACGAAAGGATCCCGCCGAAGAGTGTCGGCGTGCACACGCTCACGCTCCGCCAAGGCACAACATTATAATCCGACCTGACCGGGGGTTTATTTTATGACGCGTAATCCCCCGTGTCGAGGTGTGAACGGCTTGTCGTTACTCTTTTGTTGACACCGCGGGGCGTCCACATTCGTCCTCCAGTCGCTGCTAATTCCTACGGTGAATTACTTTTTTCATCCGTCTTCCTCGCAAATCCTCGCCGACGTTGCCTCTCTCTTTTTAACAATTCCCCATTAAATAAAAGTTATCTTCTCTGGTGCAATTCCAATTAATTGTTTCTTCGTAAAATGTATACGTGCTTCATACGTTTTCTCCCTCCTTCCACGGGAAGATTAAAAAATTCTATGAGTCCTAGTCGTCCTTCGAGTCACCTGAAAATTAAATTATCCTATTAATTTCTGTTCTAACCTCGTAAACTCTTCGAAAATTTACTTACCGACTGAGTATAGATCACAGCCCTTCAAACTTCCAAATAAAAACAAAATATCAATTTTTGTTCTGACTTATTAACCCAGTCGTTAATGGTCGACCTAACCTAAAAATGCGCTAAAGCCAATAGACAACGCGAACTACTGTCTGCTTCACTCGAATTGAAGGACAGAAAATATATCGCCCAATCCCAGTGTTCACACACACACACACATGTAGAGAACTGTCACAAAAACGTTAAAAAATTTAACGGCAATTAGTTAATTCAAAATTGTTTTCAACTTTAAGTTGTTTGAAAATAAAATGTACGAATTTTTTTCGGAGACCTTTTAAGAAAAGTTTCAAAAATATTGAAACGAAAGTTCGGAGACTGGAGCAATTTTGAATGATGAAGAAGTTGGGGATCAGGATACATGCATATCAGTAAACTCGTTCGTGCGACAGCACAGTTAATGCAACAAGATTTGATACGTGCGGCCGAAAAGTATAAGCGTGGGTCACGAATGTCTGTATTTTAATGCTTTAACGAGCCACTTGTTCCTCTTTTGCGCGTATTATGTGTCGAGGCGCACAAATGTGCGTAACGCGTGTGTGCGCATCACGCGCGAATATCAACACGAGGATAGATGGCGTGTTGTTGGCACTATTTGCGAGTTGCGTGCGCGCTACTCGTCGGAGTCCTGATGTGTGGTGTCTACGTTTCCTGCGCAGTCGACTTGCGAGTGGGCGCCCCTCGTTGTTTCTGCGTACAAACAAAGCTCAACACAAGACACCGGCAATAAATGCGTTCTTACTGTAATCGGGATGTCGCAAGTTAGCCAACTTAATTGCTTCGAGTGAAAGACGTCGTCGAGTTTAAGATTTTTTTTTGAAACCAACACTTTCTACACGATTGATGACATGGTAAAAAGCTAAAAAAAAAGAAATATTCGCAAATTATGACATCAAACACAATTTTTTTATTAATTTTATAACGAATGAGTAAGTTTTGTAAAAAAGATGAAATTGATGTATAAAGGATAGGAAATTAAAATGAAATTCTCGTCAAAAAGTTGAAATTGACTTATGGATTATAACAAAAAATTTATTTCTATGCAAAAATAAAATATTAGTCATATTTCAATCTGAAAAACGTGTTTTGCGTTCGTGTTATTTAAAACCGACTTTGTGTTTTCATCTGTCATCGGCGCATGTTTTACCTATGTATTTTATATTCTCAGTTGACAATGCTGTTTCTCCTAGAACCCGCTGTTATTACAAAATATTTACTTTTTCATTGCATTCTACACCTGTATCTCTTCTTTACCGTCCAACACTCACAATCTGTCATCAAAAATAAGCAACCAATTAATTTATACATGACAATAATTTATTCCGCATCGATTAACGTCAAATAAATTGCAAAAAACGAGTTAAAAATTCTATCAATTTCTTTCTTCTGAATACTAAAGATTAAAAAAAAAAAAACCGTCTGTTACAACATGTGTTGAGTGTACAACAATTTCAAAAACATACACAAAAAAAGTGTACACAAAATATACACGCAGCCACGTACTTTTTGTACGTTCAAAATCCGGGGGAGAAAAAACGGTCATTTCATTTTCACTTTAAGTCAACTGTAAGTCAACCGAAAAGAATTGACGCGAGCGGAAAAAACTGCCTCGGAAGAGGATAAAACGAAACAAAAGTCGAGAGATTGAACGCAAAGCCGTGATCTTAAATGGCAAAAATAATTCCAAAACAAAATTAGCATATTTCTTATGGGCGGTGTGTGACGAACGAGAGAGCGAGAGAGAGGGCAATAAAAAGTTGGATATCTCGAATCAAATACGATACAGCTGTCCGTCTTTTTCTGTTTTTGTGCGCGACTGTCTGGATGTTTTGATCCCGTGACGTGGCCGATGCCGCGGTCCTCTTCTTCGGACCTGTCAGCGTCTAATTCGTGATTGCCGTGGTGCGCGCAGACAAAGTCATTGCGAGGAGCTCAGCATGCAGGGGCACACGCTGCCTCGAATCGCACCAAGTAATACATCGAGGCGAAATGTAAAGTCACCCTTCGTCGACGCGGGTACCGTGACTAATCGATGAGCACGCAGCCGGTCTTGTTGCATCGGACCAAATTCACGGCTTTTCTTGTGCGAACACGTGTGTGTGTGTGTGTTTCAACACACATTCACACGAAGAAACAACCGAGTCCGCTCTCTCGTGTATAAACATGAGAAATCAAACGTCGCAAAGAACGCAAAACACCTTGATCGATCAACTCTGTGAACTACAAAAATTGATTTTTTTCAACATCTGATATTTACAATGGCAGAGAAGGTGAATCTTTAAAATTTAAAATAAGATAACCTCGTTACCTATTTATTCATTTTTAATTTCTATGAACAAATATATATTAATTATAGTAAACAAATTTTTACATACAAATTTATTTTAATTCAAATACAGAACATGAATCTAAAAAAAAAGGTATAAAAAAGTTGACTCCTTCAATGTTCTATCAAAAATGGGTTAGAAAATATTTTCAATTTGATTTATCAGAAATTATTTTGTATATTAAAATTAAAACACAAAAATTATATTGTACAAAATTGTTAAAATCATTTAAACATAAAAAATCACATTACATATGATATGACATCTAGTAAGTGAAAAATAAAAATTTGCTCATCTCGAATTTTTTTCCCTAACTTCTATCCATTTATCAGTGGCATGAAAAACCGACAAAAAACAATTAAGAAGAGCAATGCGTTATCCGAGGAAAAAAGCTTGCTGATTGCTCGAAACAAACAGGGGGCAGTGAATTGGAACTGGAATTATTTGCAGTCATCGGTTCTTGCGCGTTTGCGCCAATCGAGTGACTCCGCGGTACCAACTACGGTGTTTACAAGTCACGTGACGCACATTGGGGTGCGTTTATAAGCGCATCGTCGACGGCTTTCGGGGGAATAATGAAGAGCTCAGGGTGAACGAGAATGGCACTGTAAGTGCGGTGGACCGTAAGAGGTTAGGGTTTCCCATGACGACTTTAATTTCACCCATTGTTCGATTACACTGTTGACCATTTGCTTCCAGACATTATCTCCTCGAGCCTCTTCATGACTCGTGTTGAGAGAATCGTGTCCTGATTATCTCCCTAAAAATTATTTTCCCTTTTTTTGTGTGTCAATCACTTGACTCATCCGTTCACTGTTTTGTTCCATCGAAAATCAGTTTTCATACCTCGTTTTATTCAATTTTTCACCCACTTTGCAAATTTCTGAAAACAAAAATCATCATTACAGAAAATACAAATGAAAATAAGACTTCTTGGTTTGGAAAAATTAAAAATTTGTGAAAAAGATTATGTATAATTTTTTTTAAGGTTTTTACCTTTTTGAATTAAGAGAGAAGATAATCCAAGCAAATAAATGTTCAGCGTGTAAGAATAATGGATGATGTAAGTTTTTTTTTTTTTTTGGATAAGGCAAAACATCTGGCACGAATCGAAAATTCAAAAATTCCAGTAGCTTGGACTAATAAAACAGTTTTGCATCTGGTGACAAGTAAAACAAAATAACTCATCGGTGGACAATATTTATGATACCGGCGGTAATTTGACAATCATTCGGAACAATGCACCAATGACTATTAATCAAAATCGTTCAACAAATTTGCCGCATAGCATTATCTGTGACAAGTGTTTCGAATCGAGGTTCAATTCAGGTGTACACACTTGTGTCCACATTGTAACCCAGAATCTTTGAATTATTCTTCGCAGAAAACATTGACATTCAGTTTCTTACTTAAGCTGATGTTTGTTGACTTGAGTTGAAACAATATTATCCTTCGAATTTCATTTAACCCCTTCATTCGCCTTTACCAAAACTTCATGAACATACACAAAACCCATGTTTCAATTAAAATTAAATGAAATAAATTGATAAGAAATTGTTTATAAAAAATGCATACAAAAAGAAAAGTAAATAAAATTTTTATAAAATTATTTTTTTTTGAATGAAATAAAATTGAATTGACATTATTCTCTTCTCGTATTGGGCTTTGAGAATGACCAATTTATTTGGTTCGATTTGCATCAATTTCAATCATATCGTCGCTAATGTAATTATTTTGAAAATTTTTTATTTTCTTTTTTCAAAAAGCAATGATTTTTTAATTTTTAATTCCTACAATTATTGGGGTGATACTCAATTGCGCCGGATGAGATAATTTCATATTTAGTTGCACCTAAATCCATGTGCAGTTCCGCCTAATTCTGCGTCCATCAATTGCGTCGGAATAAAAATAATATATGCCATTGCGCCGAAGATAAATTCATAACAAATATCAATCATTTTTTAAATTCAAAATCAAGATCTCAGACGTAGTTCGCTTGGTGCGCATTAAAAATTCGTACACACAATTCAGTCGATTTCGCAGCCTTGCCAATTTTTCTTAGAGCAGATCTGATCATGCTCTACAAGTGTACAAAATTTTAGTAGATTCAACTCTCGGAACATTATCAAAAACTAAGTGCAAGCGTATCTCAGACGCAGTTCACCCGGTGCGCATTGAAAATTCGACACACAATTGAGTTGACTTCGCAGCCT